>APFE031250778.1:216096-265538 GCA_000404065.3 Pinus taeda
ATTTGATAAATGGATGCAAATAGCACCAAAAATGGGCTCTAGATGCAAAAAAAGAAGTAAAAAAGGATGCTAATCACAGGATTTGTTGTAGTGAGAGAATGCATGAGAGAAAAGTGGGCAATCAATAGTGGATGAATGGATTTGGGGTACGACATGGTGGAATTGTTGGTGGATATGGATGTAGCCACTATGGATGGACAGGATGGAAATGGTGGTGGGGTTGGAAAGTGATAAACCCCCATGGGTTGCATGAGGAATGAAAATACCAAGACCTTATTATATTTTTAGATGGATAAATCCATCTTGCTGACAAAAGAAATATCCCTAGATCCTAAAGCAAACGAGAAACAAACAAACAATCGAATAACCCTTTTCCTAAGATTACTTCTTTTGAATTATAAATACAAGAGAAGAAGAATGAGCCTCTTACCTATTTGTGAAATTCTATATGAATATCCTTACTTTGTCTCGATGAATCTTCTCAATACTCAAAAATACCTACAACCACATACATAAGAAAGATCAAAGGCATATGCAACATAACAATTCAAACAAGCTTAATATAATGATCAAGGAGATTAGAAATTGAAATCATCTTAATGAATATCAAAAGAGAAATAAATCATTCATCATTTCAGTAAGATTATAAAATGGAGAAAGGGATCCGCTTGTATTAATTCAAGGATAAATAAGATGCTTACAACCTCTGCCTTTATGTCATGAGGTTCTTCCCAAATGCTTCCAACCCTCTCCTTAGATGATAACCTTTCCAATCACAATCCAAAAGCATAAGTCTATCTTCTCTCCCCTCCTTAATCACTCTAACTTGTAGTCAATTGATAAACTAAGAGGAAGAATTTTCAGATCCAAAAGAGAAGGATGAGATTTTCTAGTTGGGTGATTAGGTTTCCTTGTTGAAAGGGAATTAGCTCCATGATTTGAGGGGTATGGCTTGAATAGATATGACCTCAAAAGATTTCAGTTGGGATATATTTGACCAACTATGCTTCTGTAATTCATTTTTTATTTTTACTTTTCTTTGAGTTGACTTCGCAGTCTATAGTGGAAGACAAAGTGTGGTTCTGCACAAATTTCAGAGGTAGAAACTGCACAAGTGTGGTTACTAACTAGGAAAATCATGCAGGTCATACTTAAGAAGTTATAAAATCCATTTTACCCAAAATTATCATCTTCTTCAAGGGTTTTTTATTGTTTGACCTCTAAGGGAATGCAATGGAACCTGCTTATTGATGGTGAGAGATTCATTTTACGAGTTAAGTGTCATGGTGACAAAATCATGTGTAACATATTTCCACATAATGTGTGAAGTCTGAAAAATAATTTTTAAAGATTGAAGCACTTTATCATGCCAAAGATTGCATCAGAGACAATGGTCAGAAACCTACAAGAATCATTCAAGGATTAAAATGTAATCTTATTATATTATGTATATTATTATATATATATATATATATTCTATATTTATATATATATTCATCACTGATGTAGGCATTCCCATACTCAGAGTAAAACTAACTCAATAAATAAGTACAAAAAAAATCAAGAATCAAATTAACAGTAGATATAGTATGGACACAACCATCATCTATGAATTTTTCTACATAATCATGAATATAAAACTCATCGCATCCTATATTCATGAAACTAGATCCAGGGTCTTGATCTCCATCTCTTCATTCGTAATACAAATCTAGCCATGTGAGTGAATGTCTCAAAGTCAAACATGGTATAAAGAACTCAGTTATTGGTCAATGATGTGAACCGTTAACAAGTGTGAGAGAAACCACCAATAATGACAATGGCTCTCAAGGTACTTCTCGTCCAATCTATGAAGTGTGAATATATGATCTGAAGTCGAACACTCATAAAATTGTTCGATCCAAGAACAATAATGAGAACCTATCGATGAAGGAAGGAAACCTTCCATTAAGGCATGTAGGGCCTCAAGGTACTGAATGTTTCTAAATCATCTTCTTAGATAATGAGCTGAAGTCAACAAGAAGAAACTTGTCACAGGAAATCCTATGACATGAAGCATAATGTCAATTTTTGAAGAATAGTTTTCAAGGACTGACTAGGGATGGTCAACATGATAAAAGGCTAAAATTTTCAAAGGAATATGAACTAAGGTTTCACTTCTCTTGAACACATAGTGACATGACAATTGACTTGCCAACATTTGACTCATTGATAATACTCAAAACTAAATGAATATTTTCAATGGGTTTTGATTAACTATAAGACACATGGATTTCCCAACCCGGATATAAAAATGTAACGGAGTGTCATCTTCAAGAGCAACACAATCCCTTTATAGTGAATGTAAAATGAAAACCTTTTTCCAATTTCCCCCCACCATTACTAGCAAGTACCTCTTTAATTTTTACAAGCATGAGGAGGGTAACATATTCTTGCCATATAAGTTCATCCTTCGAATGTGTCCTCCAAAGTATTTTTAAAAAACCCTAGGAAGGAGTGGTTATGTTTTGTTATGCTTAACAATTCCTATACTATTTGATTTTTACGAGTCTAGTAAACGGGTTACTTGATGTCATTTTATTTTAAGAGTTTCAAGAAAACACAAAAGGAAAACTCATTCAATTCTTTTACCGTAAAATTTAATGAACCTAGAGAAAGTAAAGTTTAGTTTTTCAGCTTTATTAAGTTAGAAGAAAAACATGAGTAAACTTCGTCATGTTCTTTTTCGTAAGTTAAGTCTCTCAAGCCTGAAAAAGGATAAAATAATATAGGAGAGAACTATATTGACCATAATTAGTCAATGTATGCCTTTTCTGTAAATAGTCCATTTCAGTCCATAAAAGGGTAAATTTATACTGAATGGATGATTGTTCATTTACTTTTATGAGTTCAAACAATCAAGTGCTCGACAATATTTTCATGTTTCAAGGTTCTGAAAAGGGATTAAAAGAGCACTATATGGTTTTTATTTTTCGTGATTTTCAAGAGCTCAAAAAATTGATAAAATTCCACTCATAGTCAAAATGATCCTTTTCTATGTTGTAATCCATGCTGCACATTAAAATCAATACATTATAATAACTACTCAATATTGGGGTAAAAGAAATTAAAATTTTGACTTTTCAGAGGCTTAGGGCATACAAAATAGTATTTTAATAAGCAAAAACTTATAAACGCTCAAAACTAATTTTATTTTTTCCGTTTTTTTAACCATTTTGAGAGAAGAAAGAGGGTTTTTTACCACCAAACTCCTGAGGATGATTCCAAGAAAACCGGTGGATGAAATCATGAACCATTTCCTCCAACTAAGAGATATCTCCAACATCTATCTTTTCATCTATTTCAATTTCATTTTTAGGCTTCCATTTGGTTTTTTTGGTTGTCTTTATGTTTAAGAATATGCCCTCAGTCCTACACAGTTACTCTTCATCAAGATCACATAGGCCGATAATTTTATTCTATAAAAGCACATAGTATACATAGTTTCTAGAAGGCAAGACAACACATTCTGTGTTATGTCTAGTAAAAATCAGTTGCATAGGTGCTGAGGGTTTTTTAAAATGCAGGAATTTCTCCCCAAAAAAATCCAAAACTTGTTTCAAAACTTATTCTAATTCTTATTACATGTCATTTTCAAGGTAATTGATCATTCAAAATGAAATGGAGTGAGAAAGAACATGATAACCATGATGCAACAACTTTGTAGAATATGGTAGCTTTGCAAGCTTTAAGAGACTATGGCCTCTATAAATACTGGATAATCCCCAAGGTGAAAGCTCAACTAGAGCTAATGACATGGTTTATGAGAACCTGAGATTTCCAGGATTAGTGTTTTGTGATCAGGGATCATCGTGTCTCCATTGATGCCAATGACATCTGTGTTTTTTACTAGGCTCCCCCAAAGAGGGATTGATATTTCTTTATTTGGGCAAAGAGTGGGTGGAGATACTACTATGGGATATCTAGGACGATATTGTAGGAATGTACAACTCAAGGATGGCAGGATTGATATTCAAATTATTAGTGACTTTGCCTTCAAAACCATAGCTTTCACGGTTAGCAAACGATGTGGCAGTGCATCTCTTCACTCGGCCACCAAGGCCCAGATGCAGATTACTAAGGAATGTTGACAATCCATGACCTCTAATTGGAGCAAGGTTGTGGTTTTCAACATGAGAGGACAACTAACCAAAGCTGAGAATGGTAGAATGAATCATTTCGGTTATGGTTCCATTGTAGTTTATTTTTCTCTAGAGAGGATTCCACTCCTCAAGCCATAGTATATTTTGGTGGATGAGAGAGGGCCTTCAGATCCACACATGTTGAGGTGGGTTTCACTTATGGTTCGTCATGGAGGTGATGGTCCGGTGGTGAGATATAATCCTGAGTATTTTGTGTGGTTGGGTCAACAGATCAACTTGATCAAGGATTTCCCATATGTTGGGATGGATTACAGGGGTGTCCTATATATCCCACTTCCAGCAGGGATGTAGTGGGGTGACCTAGGTAAAAACTCCTCATTTTGATGTTTTATTTTGTTTTCATATTTTTATATTTTTTTTCCTTCCAAGGCTAATTATTCTAAATTCGTATGTAGATATAGGCCCAACTTGACCAGTAGAGTTACAAGGTTTTGACAGGCAGGGTGACCAACCTATAGAAGTTGCACTATCACACTGACTGAGCTAGGAAAAAACCTAGATAGGTTCACTATAGATATCCAAGAGACTGGGACTAATGATTTTCCTCTCCAGTACCAAAGGAACGTGGTTTGGGTCCCAGGGTCGCTTAGGCAAATATTATGTCATTTTTATCATGCTATAGTGTGTTATCATGAGCATCATCATGCTTAGTCTTTGAGGGCTACATTTTGATTTTTCGTATCAGCGTATTTTGATAATAAAGGCCATAGGGCCTTATCCCCTTCGATGACATATTTTTGTATAACACAATCTCTATAGACTTTATCTTAATGAAAACTACTACTTTTGATTTCATATTATTTTGTTGAATATGTGGATGGATATTGTTTTTACTTACAAATGTTGCAAATGTCTATTTAACACATGATTGGCTAATCCATCGGTTAATGCCTTTAAATTTCTTGGAATGTGTTGATATTCAATGTAATCAAATTACCGTTCCAAAAGACGAACCCATAAAAAACATTCTTAACATTGATGGAGTTGTTACTATGTAGACATTGTTTAATTGTAATACTATGAGTTGTGAATCTAACCTAACAATCAAATGTCAAATTCCAAATGGGGCGATGTTAGATAATAGTTCAATAACTACACTATATTCTGCTATGTTTTTCATTGTTTAACCAAGGCATATACCATGAATGGAAAATAACTCATCACTAGGTGAATAAATAACCCAAGTTACGGAAGAAAAAGTCCCAGTACTACGGCTAGTGCCATTAGCAAATCCATTTTAAGTTTGAGGGGACATCGACATCTGTAAATCAAGTGTAAAACATGATAAGAAGAAGTAGCAGTGGACTTTAAACAATGCTAAAACTATCGCACACACCTACAAAAATATAATACAAGTAATGTACAAGAATTAAGAAATAGTTTATGCATAATATCTCTTCAAGTAAAGGCCATTTTTGGGCTTTCCTAAAGAATCACCATCATAATCGACTAGCTCATAGGCCCCTTTAGCTAATATGTGTTTTACAATGTAAGGGCCATGCCACAGGGGCTTGAATTTACCTGCACCTAATATTTCATGAGCTTGATTGTAGAATGAGGGTTTACACTTTGAACAATTTGAACCTTAAGTCATTTTTTATGAGCCATGTTGGCTAGAGAGGCCTCACGATAAGTTTCATATAGATGTGCTAAGTGCAAAAAATGATCTTCCTTTGCATAGGTAGTTGGTAATAATTCCATGGCTAGCTTCAAAGATAGAATTTCACATTCAATTGGAAAAACTTCCTCCAAACCGTAGACAAGTTGAAACGAAGTGAAACCTGTGGATGTTTTTGCAGTAGTACAGTATGTTCACAAGGCTCGAAAAAGCATGGTATGCAAGTTTCCTTTATAAATACCAACTATATGTTTCATCATGTTTGTTAAAAATTTGTTGATAGCTTCAACTTGACCATTTTCTAGTGGATAATAAGGGTTAGTGCTATCATGGAATAGGCCAAGTTGTGCAGATAGTCCAGTGATCATAAAATTACGAAAATGGCTACCATGGTCTGTAACTATGGCCTGTGGAACATTGAGCTGAGAAATCACATGATTGAAAATGAAAATTGCTATAGTTTCACCGTCGTCTTTGTATGTAGGCTTCACCTAGTCCCATTTCATAAAATAATCAACTACAAGAATAACATACCCGTGCCCCCCAGCCGAGCCAGGGTTAAATGTAATGAAATCTATGCCCCATTTTGCAAAAGGACCAATAACTATAATAGGGTGAATAGGAGTTGGGGTTCCTCATATTTTTTGATCATAAATATGGAAATTATGACATTTTCTAACTACGCTTATGCAATATTTAAACATGGATGGAAAAAAATAACCAACGTGCAATATATTTTGGGCAATGGCATACCCAGACGTATTACCACTATAGACTCCAAAATGGAAGTCATTTAGTGTTTTTTCATCATATTCATGAGCTAACCAACAACAAAATATAGAATTAGCATCACGATGATAAAGACTATCACCAACAACGTTACATTATTGGGATTGGTAGTAGATGGGATGACAATGAATTCAAGATAACTCAGGCCTAAAAGTTTTCATTTGAAGATATGTGATGATATCTCCATACCAAGGATCATACATATTGATTAAAAAGAGAGATTGATCTACAAGAGAATATTATACTACTATTTATGTGTCTGTATAGGGAAATTCACATAAACATTCAACGAAAACTAATGATTTGTTTGATTTAGATCTTTTGAATTCCAAATAAAATTCCTGTAATGTAACTATCCATTTCGAATACTTTTCCCTTAGAAACTACTTTGTAAGAATATACATCATAGGCTTGCAATTTGAAATGACAGTTTTTTTTAGCAACAATATATAGTAACGAAAACGTTGAATAGCTTGAATGGCTGCCAAAGTTGGTTTCTCCACATGTACATACTTGATATTAGTTTTAGTGAGATTTCTACATAGGTAATAGATCACATGTTCATTGTTATATTCATCTTCCTAAACTAACACCATGCCAATGGTGGAATATAACGCAGCTAGGTATATAAAGTAATCTCGGTGATAATCAGGTGGATGCAATAATAGTGCATGGGTCAAAATGCATAAAAATATTTTTCATCAAGCTCATCCCAAATCAAAGGAATGTGCTTTTTTAAAAGTTGGGTAAAGCCCTGGGTCAATTCAGCATAGTTATGGAAGAATCTATGCAAAAAAAAAAAAAATCCCTTGCAAACTTTGGAGTTGACGAAGATTGGAAGGAGTAGGCAAGTTTAGAATTTCCTCTACCTTAGTAGGATTGACACGTATGGGTTCTTTCGAAATAATAAATCCTAGTAGTGCAAATTCAAATGAATATTGCAGTGAGTATATCTAATGAAAATTGTTTTCAAATTCATTGGATGAACATGCTGTCTTAGTGAATGAGTCAGTAGGTCATCTAGGTAGGGTTGGAAAATATGTATGATATCATGAAATGCATAAGACATTGCTCTTTGAAAAGTTGCTCCAACATTCTTCAAATCAAGTTTGATTTTGTCATAAGAAAAAGTTCCTAATGGACAGATGAATGCAGTTTTTTGTTGATCAACAAGGAGTATTTTTGTTTGATTATAACCGAAAAATTTGTCCATGAAAGAGAAAATATCGTTCTCGGCACAATCATCAATAATTTGATCGATATATGGGGTTGGGTAATTGTCCTTTGGACAAGATTTTTTAATGTCCCTGTAATCGACGCATACTCTAATGTTTCACTATTTTTTATTGTCTGGTACAGTATTGGAGACCCAATCAGTTAATGCAATAGGGTAAATAAAACCTTCTTTTAATATTTTTTCAACTTTAGGCTTTATAGAAACAACTTTTCGTGCATGAATTGGACGTAGTCATTTCCTAAAGGAATTTGGCATCCGATTAAGTCTTCATTTCATGCACTACAGTACTAGGATCGATTCTTGGCATATCTTCGTAAGACCAAGAAAAAATATTGGAGAATTCCTAAAATATGGCTTTATATGTTGAAATTTCTTCCAAAGAACAAGAAACACCTATTGTAGAGGCTACAACCACCCTCCAAAATTTTTGCCTGCACCAATTTCAGAGCCTCCCTTGGAGAGTTTCACTTGATGACTGGGCACATGCAAGTTCACTCTGTGAGCTCGTGTGAGTCTTTACATTCGCCTTGTTTTTTTATTGCACTCAAATCTCTACATGTTGATGTATAAGTCATGCTTGCGACCATGTTCTGGTTATGTTCAGAGTCTTTGCTTCGTATGTGTTAGTTGTGTTCACCATGAAGGCATCCGCTACACTCACACTTGGAGTCACATACATTGCCATGTAAGTGTTGCCTCAATCATGAACGATCAATCACAAGTGTCGCACTTGTCCCTTGCACCACCGGTCAGTTATGTTGAACATGTGTGTCTGGATGGTTTGAAATTTTTCTCGCCAAGTCTTGTGAGTGTGTGTCCATATGACCACCTATTCATATTTCGACTATTCAGACTAGTCAATTTTGTTGATGTTTTGATGACTAGACTCCTCACTGATAGCTAGATGATCACTGTTCTTTCAACTCGATCAAATGTCAACCAAAACAATGTAGAAGCACCAAGCTAGTTCTTTCAAGTTGTGCTACCTGCAGTGATTTCAATTAGCACTCATGTTGGCCACCCGGATAGTCAACTGACAGTTCATCTTAGAAATTGCACAGTGGTCATGAGCAGACCTCCATTGCCCATCAGTCAACTCAGCTTAGAAATTGTGGAAAGATGATTATCAGGCCAACCTCCCAGCCTTAATGCAATTTTCCCAACCAACATCTCCCAACAGCAAACTGCCTATTCCCTCCAAGAATTGTGCATCCAACTGGCAGTTCCCTCTGGGAATTGCATAGATCTAGTAGCCAGTGACCTGAATAGCCAACTGGTAGTTCCCTCTAGTAATTGTGCAAATTTGGCTGCTAGTGACCTCAGCAGGCAACTGGTAGTTCCCTCTAGGAATTGCGCAGATCTGGCTACTAGTCTTCTGGGCAGTTCCCCAAAAAATTGCCCAATTCCTGCCTACTGACAATTCATTCTACTTGGCCCGTTCCTCTAGAAAATTGTGAAAATTTAGTTTTCCAACCTCTTTTCACTATTCATTCTGGAAAATGTGCAGAGCATGCTTGCCCTGCCCTCCTGTAGCGTGAGCTGTCCCTCCTAAAATTTGCACAATTTTTCCTCCCAACCGAGCTAGACCTTATAGATAGTCACTGTCGACTTAGATCATCTGTCTCCATCCCTCACTAACTCTTGCACATTTTTCATCAACATTTGCCCAGAGCCATCATCCTGCATCACAACCCTGCTGCCTCTCCCTATCACCCGCATCTAAATGATCATATGTCTAGTAGACTAGAAGGTTTCGGATTTGATGTCATCTCGTCATAAGTGACTGCAGGTACAAGTACAACCAAAAACATGTCAAGACGAAGAATGGGATGAACAAAGGGAGCACATGCAGATGGACAAGATCACCAATGGACGAATGAATGAAGCATGCAAAGTGGATGAACATAACGAACATGCACCGTCATGAAAAAGTGAGCATGTCAAGACTTCCAACATGAAAGCAAGGAACAACATGCTAGAGCTTCATCAAGCGAACCAAGGACCATCGAAGACTTTGCGCAATTCACCATGTGGAGTTGAAGCTATGATACACCATGAAGACATCCATAACTGAGCAGCACTCTAGCTCAACATGCACTCCAACAGCAGCATAAATTTACCGGCAATGTCATGTCAAGTCATGTCGAGTCAATTCATGAGTCATGTTGTTCACATCTCTACTATGGGATAGTTGTCAATCAATGTGATGTAACTTGGAAGTCCAAGAGACCCACTTGTTGAACATAGAGTCATGTAAGTCAAAAATTCATGGAATTCGAACAGTCATGAGGGTATTCGAATAGCCACAAGGGTTAATTTCAACCTTGGCTATCAATAACCCCCTCATTTGTACATGAAATAAATTTTCACCTCAACTCCTCCCACATAGCCAAGAGATTCTATAATATTTTCTTTTAGGAGTAAGTAGTGGATCCAATGCCCTGTTGATGGGGTTAGTGATATGCTATAACAATGTGTCTTGGAACTTTCACTTAATCCAGAAGCCTGTCAATAGGCCAACACATTTTCACACATGTATTGTATTTGTTGTAAGACTATATTTAACACTTATAATGAATGTTGCTTTAACCATGTGTTCTACATCTGAACTAATTCATGTGTTGTAATGCATAACTTATTAATGGCAATGTGTTGTATATGTTGTTAATGTTATCCCGTCTATGTTGATTGCTTTGTCAGACATCAGACAGACCTTTCACATGAACCTTACTTTAACAACCGTTGCACTTGTCTCAGATTGATTCGTGAGTGTTGTACATGTTATCTTACCTTGTATGTTATGACTGCCGCATCCGAGTGGACTGCTCCACCGGACGTTGTGTATGTCCTTTGTGTGGTGTGTTCCTAGTTGAGTTAGCACTGATCCCTTTCAAGTTGGAACACAACTTCACCCTTTTCCCCTCACAGTGAAAGAACCATTCACACAAGTACACTTACACTCACCAGGCACACGGATCTGACTTCTCGAGGACAAAGCAAACCACTCTCTTGTGTTGACAAGCAAGAGTTGAGGAAAATATTTAGGACAATGGAAACCAGGCCATCATACTGGATGGGACTCCCACAAAAAATGGTGTGATGTCTAGTTGGGACTTCATACCAGGGTGATCCCCTGAAAGTTGGCGGGTCCACCACTGTCAACAACACCCACATGAATATTTTCAGTAATCCCTAGTTTCACTGAAATGTTAATTAGCACAGTTGATGATATGTTTCCTAAAATATTTTTAGATTCAGAATAAAGGATATACATCATACATTCTGGATCATTCACAATCTCAGGTGAAAATATAGACAAAAAATCATTCTTAAGTTTTTCAAGGCAAGGTAAGAAAGATAAGTGATGATGGTAATCATCCAATGGAATTTCATCCAAAGTCATAACCCCCATGATTCATTCATCAGTTATAAACTTTCCAGCAAAAGGATGAGGTATTAATATTGATTCTAAATCAGACAAAGGAGAATAATCTTCAATGATCATATTCACTCGATCATTTTCAGATACTGTTGAGTTGGAAAACGACTGAACTGTTTAATAAGCCAATTCAAAAGGGATAAGAGGCATATCACTACCGTATAAGGTTAATTATGACCCTAAAGGCACTTTCCAAGGATTAGAAGACTCGAAAGTGCTTGATGTAATCATATTTACCTAGGAAATGTTATGAGGAAAATTTGGTGGAGGGAATGTGAAAGTTACCATAAGAGATGAGTCTTTAAGAAGACCAACACAAACATCCTCATACGGAGTAGTCGATTTTCCAACAAAAGGAATGCTACCAGAAGCAAGGAAAATTTTAAGGATGGAAATTTATATTAAAAATTAGAAATCTTAGTGAATCTTACTAATCCATAAAATGAAACCAATAAAATGCTTGGTGATATTTTGGTAAAAAAATTCAAACTTCTAATGATTTTAAATAGTGTTTATGAATTTTTGATGATTTTTAACGTAGAAAAAAAAAAAAAAAATAGCAACTGAAAAGGTTTTTCTTAATTTTGTACCAAGCAAACTTAGTGCCTGTGCCCAACTGAGTAAGACACCCGCCAGCTTCCATTCCCAAGCATAAGGCTTTGTTATTTAACAGTATAATATGATCCCATGTAATCAATTGTCAAACCAATATCTGGGATGGAATTTCAATATTATCTAATCCCAACGGGATATGGATACTGATCTATACTATATGGATAGAATATAGAGTATTATATATATATATATAATATATATATATATATATTATATATATATATCTTGTAAAATTTGGGAGAATCATTTTTAGGGAAAAATGGGAATTGGCGAATGTTTTTTTGGAAAAAGCATGGAAAATTGTCCCATTTGCGAATATTAGCCCCTAAAATTTTCAATGAACAGAAGAGTTGAGGTCTGAAATACAATAGGACAGTTGGTCTACTTTCATAATTTTTCCCTTGTGAGGAAACATGATCATTCAAAAAAATTATGAGACCACTACATACATGGGACAAGTCCAACTTTAGCCATGTAAAAGGTTATAGTCAAGCTGAGCATCAATGACCTCAACTTTAATCGCAACTGTCTTACCCTCTAATTCTATAGGAAAATTGTTCAAAATTCTTTAAGGTCGAAAAGCTCTTCCATCAAAGGCTTTCAAATTCACAGGAGACTTACTTATTGCTAAAGGACCTAAAGCTTTCTAACAAGAAATAGACATAATGCATGTAGACACTCCTTCATCAATTACTATTCGAAAAACTCGTCTAGTTTTCACAAAACCTAGTATCTAGAATGCCAGTTGATGTGGGAGTTGTGGTACATGATTATCAACATAAAAAAATGATTATATTAGAGTGCTATGGATCTACTGCTCCTTTACATAATAATAGTAATTTCCTTTGTGCTGGACAATTCTATAGCACTTCAAGAGCTAGAATTGTTGAATGTGACATAGGTAGATCTTCAATAGAGTTATAATTCTGAGCAGCTCTAGCATGAGGATTAAAAGCTGATTTTCGAAGAATACCTTTAGGAGGTGGTTGAATTACCATATCAAGATTAGGTTTTTATATATCTAAAGGTTCAAAAGTAGAATGAGGGGATGTGGAAGTTTGACCATGTAAACTAGAATCATCTACATATACATTAGGACTTTTTGTCCATAGTCTTTAGATCTCATAGCTACCATAACTAGTGAAGACATCATCATGATGTCCACCGATGTGGAAGAAGAAAATGGGTTATGGGAAACCATCTTATTGTCTTGAGAGGGAAATGAATCCTTCAAAACAACGGGACTAGGTGAACACTTAACGAATTTAGAAACTTTTGTACGATGAGGGCATTGCTTGCTGTAATGATCATCATCACATATTAAACGAGGATAATGAGGTTTATTCTTTTTTTCATATGGTTCTTTCTTGTTTTATTTCTCCTTAGAGGTAGTGTTTTCTTTCGTTTTTCATTTTCCTTTATTTTTACCTTTGAATTTCTTGTTCTTCCTAGTAGATGAATCTATGACATTTATTTCAGAAGTAATTTCAAGAGAATGATCTTCTTCAGGTGAATCTGGTAAAGCCAAAATCTGAGTATTCTTAGAATTTTTCTTACTATCCTTAGATTGTTGGCTCATAAAACCAATCACACCATTTGTGATGTGTGAAGCTATAAGGGCTACGTTGGTTTGACCTCAACAAGGCAAATATGGAATTTCTTCATAGAAAGTGTCAAACTAAATATAAATAAGATCTAAGTACAGGGCATGAGCAATAATTTTTTATTTAGTTATAACTCCACCCTTGGCAACATCTTTAGTACTCACTGGAAAAATTGATTTTATGAACCATTTGGCCAAAATCTGATCTCGGATATAAAATTTTACTAAATGGAGTCTTCACCTCCATTCATGAATATGATCTGAAATATGGGTTCGTGTTGACTATTTTAGAGAAGTTAAAAGTTTAGTATTATTATCATATCGAATGGGTAGCTAAAAATGTGTCAGAAAAGCAATGGCTAGGGCATCGAAAGTGTTGAAAGAAGCTTGTGGTAATTCAACATACCACTTGGTTGCCGAACCAGTTAAGTTCTGTTGGAAAAGTTGTAACCTAATGGAATCATCGATTATCGAGTTCGATGTGCACCAAAGATGATAAGTCATAACATGATTTGATCGTTCATCTCCCAATTTGACTTCAAATTTGTGAATGTCACTCGGTAACCTTGTAGGGATTTTTGGCCAAAACGGTAGATAAAAAATGGTATCATTTGTTAACCAAGATAGATCCGATAAATCTAACATTGCAATAGATGGTAACCGGTAGGTAGGATCCTATTGCAGGTATTGATAACCTTGAGGGATGAGTCTTGTTCTTGGAGGAGGATACCTAGGATATCTTGGAATAGCCTGAGCAGTTGGAATTTGCATACCTCCCGGATATTTAAGATGAGCCATACTGAATTGTAGTTGAATTGGTACTTGAAAAATATGGTTGAGGTATGGTTGACTCTAGAAAGAGGACCCTAACCCATTTGACCCTGGAGAAAGTATCCTTGAAAGGTTTGACTATGTAAAGGTTCACCTTGGAATAATTGACTTTGAAAAAGTTAGCCTTGTAAAAATTGACTCTAGGGTTGACTTTGAAAAACCTCCCCATGGAATGTTGTTTGAACATATGGTATACTAGGTTGCACCACAGGTATTTGGGATATAGACTTAATCGTAGAAATAATTTGATAAAAATATACCTAAGGAATAGTCTGAGCATTGGTTACACCGTTACTTGAGAGGTAATTGGAACATTTACTTGTGATACTCCTAGGATGGGAGTTTGTGGTGAACTCGGAATTGGATTTTGAATAGAACTTTGCACAACAGACTGAATCAGGGTTTGTGGAGTGCTCAGGACAGGTTGCTAAAGTGGTTGTTGAATATATGATGATGGATTACTCTAAATAGGTTGTTCGACTTGTATAGGAATACCTTCAACATGCATTTGTTGAATAGGATGTCCAACAGGTTGAACAGGTTGATAAATTTGAACTTGAGGAGAAACTAGCAATGGTTATTGATTATATGAAGGATTCTAGATTGTCTTCATCCCAGGAAGCAAAGTACCAACAATAGGTTTAGATACAACAAGTTGACCTAAACTAGCTTGAGAGATATGATCATAAGGTGGATAATTTCTGGTAGGAGATTTTCCTCCAACTATAGGATAAGATCCAACTAAAGGTTGTCCTACAAGAGAAGGATATGATGGTTTCCCCCCAGGCAGATAATAACCTCCTGTTGGGTTAGTTTAAGCATTACTTACATTGCCGAAAACCATATTTATATATTTATTAGATGTCAAACCCTTAAGTGTAAGATCAATTAAACCCATTGACATAATTGAAGGTTGAATTAAGGGAGAAGCTCCTAAATATGTCCCAGAAAGAGATTGATATCTAGGAGGCACTTATGGGACACCATATAAGTTGATTCTGAAGGAGTACAAGACATAGAAGTATCTAACGACATGGCTCTAGAAATAATTCTAGAAAAATCAAATATTGTTACAGTAGAATAAGGAGAATTGTATCATGGAATTACTTGACTTAAAAAAGTTAAAGGGTGTAAAATACCAAGGGTCAAGTCAAAAAAGAAGAGAAGAGAAGATCCTGAAGAGCAGCTTGGTCACTGGTAAAAAATGGTGTATGAGGTGATTCTTCCTCTTCACCTGAGATAATTTCTTCAATTCTAATAATACCAAGAGGTTGACTATGAGTTATAAGAAGTTTTACTCACGGTGAAGGTGGTGAAATAGGAGTAGGGGCTAAAGTAGTTGAAGATAAATTAGGTTTAGAAACATCATACTAAGCTTCTTGGATATCTAATTTAGTTAATTGTGAATCTGAAGTCTCTCCAGTATCTAATTTTGTTTGAATAAGTTGAGTAATTATTGGATCAGTTACATCTGAGTATGATTCTAGTGTTTGAGGTTGATCAACTTTAGATTTTGTTACTTCAGGTCCTAGAATATTAGATGTTTCTAGTTGATTTACTTCATTTCCTATTACATCAGATTCTATTATAGTAGAAGCTTTACGTTCATCTGTAGTCCTAGATCCTTTTATTTTTGATTTTTCAATTTTAATATTCTCTTGTTGACTC
Source organism: Pinus taeda (assembly GCA_000404065.3). Lineage (NCBI taxonomy): Eukaryota > Viridiplantae > Streptophyta > Pinopsida > Pinales > Pinaceae > Pinus > Pinus taeda. The sequence continues at coordinate 232,099 of APFE031250778.1, forward strand.
GGTCTATATTAAGGGGGTTGACCCAGCATTCTACGTGTCTGTCTTGGTAATTCAACCACAATGAATTCTTGAATTAATAATTCACACAATATCAAATTTACATCTAAAGTCTCTAAAAAATGAAAAACAAACAAGGTAACACATGTTGAAAAATCTAGAGATTCAAACCATACGAACTGATTTCTCACAGAGATCAGTATTTACTAGTTGGCGATGAAATCCAAAGTCACAGACATCAAAGTGAAAATATTTGTATAAATAATCAATTGGAACCAGTTACACTGAAAACCTACTTAATGAAATGATTTTGGGCAAGTAACTTCACTTATGCCATCTCGAGAGAATATCACCCTCCAAACATTCCAGGTGAGTCTAGCCAACATCTGTTATAGGTACAACAGGACCTTCCCTCTTTCTTCACCTCGACTAATAATCCTAGTATTATAGTCACTAAGGTTACCAACTAAAACAATTTTACCTGGGGGAACAATCATATATCGGATGTGCATGCAAGGGTAGACTAACAAATGTCAATCCCCTTGAAAGCTCCTCAACATGGTTAATTGGAGGTTTTCTTTGAAGTTACCCAAGTACCTTATGACACCATTTTAATATGTGAAAATCATGCTATCATAGCCAATGAAGTGGGTAGAATCACTTCACCAAGTGTGACATTATCTCATGCTTAAACCATGTGTTAGAAGAGCTTCCCAGAGAAAAACTAAAATAATTGGATTTCTCCCCCTATCGCAAGATTCTATTGTTTGTCTCTAGAATTGTAAAGTTTACTCCCTTCCCTATTCCAAAGCCCTACAACTTAAGCTACTGTAGGTGGTAATATCCCTAAACAATGTAAAATTCTAATTGATTTTAATTAATTTTGTTTTATTAAGTTGTTATTTACTCAATAAGTACCTGTGTTATGAAACCAGCTCACAAAAATATAGATGAACGCCTTAGAAATAAGCCTCTTCGAGGGGGCAACCTCCTTTACATTACACAAATGAATAATTCTTGGATGATTACAAATGATAGACCTCTTTCTATATATAGGAGTTCTAGGGGTGTCATATATAATCAAAGCCACCATAACAAAAAATGTAAGGGCACATATACAATAAGTGGGCTTCTATGGGGCACAATAATAACAATATGGGGACTACATGGGTACAACCATATAATAAGGGGGTTGTAATAACAACAATAAGGGGTTACACTAATAGTATAGGGGCCTAACATACCCCTCTCCTTCAAAAAGTGTTGTCCTCAATGCTTGAGTAGTTCTTGATGCTTCTATCTAAAATTCTTGTCCTCCCATGTGAAATGTTCAATGTGTAAGTTCCTCCACTTGATGAGATACTATGAAATTGATTGATTTCATAGTTGTCGGGTTCTTGTTTCTGTGACTGCTCCAAGTTCCAATATTATTTTTCCTTCCTCTTCAAGTCCTGGAAATATTGTTTGAATTGGAATATTATGTAATTCTTTAATGAGTGGCCACACTTCTTTGTCCTTCTTCCATTCCTCCCTTGCTTTGTTTACCCAATCTAGTTAGATAATAGAAATAACACAAAACAATGCTTCCACATCCTCATCCTTTCTTGAGAGTGCATCTGCAACAAAAAATTTCTTCCCTTTTCTATAGATGATGTCAAATTCATAACCCAACATATTTCTCACCCATTTTTTCTATTCTTCTAAAGATAATATTTGTTTTAAAAAGTATTTAAGACTACCATAATCCATTTTTATCTTGAAGTGTCTTCCCATTGGATAAGGTCTCCATTTCCTAAGTGCATGTAGTATTTCCAACATTTCCTTCTCATAAATAGCTTGCTTGATATGTAGCCGTAAAAATACCCAATCACCTACATCAAAATTGTTTTCACTGCAATGTTGATCACATGTTCTTTCATTCGATTCTGCACCAAAGTGGCGTTATCCTTTAAAAGTTGGAGAACTTGTTGTTGATGCTCGATGTGAACTTCCATTGCTTGAACCTTTTTCTTCTTGATATGTCCTTCTATCTTGAGAGTTTTAGGAATGGTAATTTCTTCCAATGCTTTACAAGATATGGTCGGATTCATTTCTTGATGCTCGATGTGATCTTTAACTTCTTGAACATTTTTCTTCTTGATATGTCATTCTATCTTGATAGTTTCAGGAGTGGTAATTCCTACCAATGCATTACAAGATATGGTTGGATTGATTTCTTCTTTCTTGGTGTGATCTTTCACTTCCTGAACTTTTTTCTTCTTGATATGTCCTTCTATCTTGAGAGTTTGAGGAGTGGTAATTCTTTCCAATGCTTTACAAGATATAGTCAAATTCATTTCTTCTTTCACTAGGTTGGGTCCTAGTGTATATCCTCTTCTTTTGATGTTTCTTGATCCTTTTCTTCCTCCTCTTCATACTCTATATAAAACAATTTCTTCTCAACACACTTATTACCTTTACTGCATTTGCTATCACAATTGTAACAAAGCCCTTTTTATCTTTTTCCTTCCAATCGTTGTGTTGTAACCCTTGTAGGTTGTGGAAGGCTAGGAGAAACAACACTTCCATCTTTATAATTGTGATGGGTAGACTTCCTTGTTGCCATAATTTTTCTTTCCACTTTGTAACAAAGCCCTTTTTCTCTTTTTTCTTCCAATTGTTGTGGTGTTGCTCTAAGGAAGACGTTGCTCTTTGTATCCTCATAATGTGCTATCATTTCCTCCGTGAAAATTGACCACGTAACAAGTTTTTTATGAGAGAAAAGCCCTTTATACCATAAATATTGATCTGGTTCTAAACATGAAGATGCAATACATGCCTTTGTAATAGTGGTACACCATGTAGATCAAAATATTGCTTCATCTGTAGTATCCAATTTACTGGATCCTTTCCATCAAACTTCCTCATATTGCCTTTTCTTGATTTCAGGAGCTCAATATTGAAATGACTCTAACTCTATACTTTCAAATCTCAAAGTTCTAAAATTTTCTCCTGAAGTAGCCCTCTGAGTCCTCTTTCTAACCCCACAAGTGTGATCAGAATTTGATTCTCCAAGAAAGAGTTATGCCCAATCTCCTAAGATAGCCTGATTATATAATTTTTAATAGAGAAAACTTGTACAACATGCCATGTGTCATTGTTTTCACCTTCGAATCTGAAACATATGCATAGGAAACTACAGTGCATCATCTTTGTGTAATTCCTTATGAAATTTCAATTTGTTGCTAGGAGAGAAAGTTATGACGATTTTCCAAAGGTAACCTATTTAGGATTTAATTCAGGAGTCTGCAAAAACTCTAAATTCTTCAGATCATATATCCAAAAATATAGCGAGACAAGATCTGAAATTCAAATCCGAGATTCAGAATGATTGATTCTCAAATGGGTTTTTTCTTTAGCTTTTGAAACTTCGTAGTGAAAAGGTTATAATGAAAATACCACGATGGCCTATTTTAGATGAAATTCTGGAGCTTGTAAAAACCCTAACTTCCTCATATCATATATCCACAAATATAGCGAGAAAAGATCTGAAATTCGGACGTGAGGTTCACCAAGATTTCTTCTCAAATGGGGTTTGTTTTTATCTTCTGAAACACTACAGAAAAAATTTATAGCGACAATACCACAATGACTTGTTTGGAGCAAAAAAAACCCTAGAATGCAAAGCTCTGATACCAAATGTTATGAAACCAGCTCACAAAAAGATAGAAAAGATATATGAACGCCTTAGAAATAAGCCTCTTCGAGGGGGAAACCTCCTCTACATTACACAAATGAACAATTCTTGGATGATACAAATGACAAGACCTCCTTTCTATATATAGGAGTCTAAGAGGTCATAATATAATCATAGCCGACATAAAAATAATAATGTAAGGGCACAATAATAACAATATGGGGAGTACATGGGTACAACAATATAATAACGGTTTGTACTAATAACAATAAGGGGTTACACTAGTAGTATAGGGGTCTAACAACCTAGAATGAAATTTGTGATATTTTGACTCAACTCGAAATTCTAATGCAATGGAATATGCAAATAGTAATATAATGTTCAATGGAATCCTAAATACGAGAAAGTAAGATATTATTTGATTTTCCTTTCAAATGAAATGAAAAACTCAAAACTTCACTTAAAACTCTTTTCACAAGCAAGTCAATTTCACTTTGATGCAATCCAGTTGTAGAAATAAACTAAGATTTCAAATTTTCCTAAAGAACAAACAAACTCAAAATGTCCTTTATCATTAATCACTCGAAATTTTCAAAACACACAGAAATCAATCAAGAGTTTGGAAAAATTAATTTTTGATAATGAATTCTTTAACTTAATGATGTCAAGTGAAATTATGAAATACTTCAAAACTAAAAAGAAACAATTTCCTTTTAATCATTCAAGAATGAAAGAAATTCTTCATAAAAACATTAGTTTATGAGAAACCCTAATTTGCAATGAAACAGAGTTCATCACCAAAAGAAGTATTGATTAATTGATCTGGTGTATTTTATAGAAAAAGATAGGAAAACAATGATCTTGAGTGCAACCTATCTCTTCTTAACTAATTAGAAAACAAGCCAGACAAAACCCTAATCAGTTTTGCAAAAGGGATTGGTTCCAAAAAATACTTCACAAAGCACTCAAACAAGTTCAAAAAAAATATTGGACAACTAAAAATTTGATTATGGGCAAGAGAAAACCTAATTTTGCAAAACGTTCTAGGAACTCTTGTAGGGCAACAGTGTAAACTAATGCGCTTGTGCAAGTTTCTTAATGCAAAAATTTTGCAGATCTACTCTCTGTGTATGAACAAAAACACATAGATCTTAGAAAACCAAGAAAAGATAAAAAATAAAGTAATCAAATAAAATGATCTGTAAGATAATAATTTTTTTTATCACTTAGGTTCTAGTTAAACAAAAAATATAGGAAAACAAAACCAAGAAAAGAGAAGAGAACAATAGCGTTCCCCATTATGGTTGCCAATTTGTTAGGCAGATAAATCCCTCTTGTTGGTGAGAGAAATCTCCCTAGATCCTAAAGGAAACTAGAAACAAATAGACAATTGAATAACTCTTTTCCTAAGTTTACTTCATTTGAATTGTAAATAAAAGAGAAGGAGAATTAGCCTCTTACCTATTTGCGAAATTCTTGATACATACTTACTTTTCCTTGATGAAGCTTCTCAATGCTTTAAAAGGCTTGCAACCATAGAGATAAGAAAGATCAAAGGCATATGCAACATAACAATTCAAACAAGCTTAAAATAACGATCAAGGAGATTAGAAATTGAAATTATCTTAATGAATATCAAAAGAGACATAAATCATTCATCATTTCAGTAAGACAATACAATGGAAAAAGGTATCCATTTGTATTAATTAAAGGACAAATAAGAGCCTTACAACCTCTGCCTTGATGTCATGAGGTTCTTCCCAAATGTCTCCAACCCTCTCCTTAGATGATAAGCCTTCCAATCTCAATCTAATAGCATAAGTCTATCTTTTCTCCCCTCCTTAATCCCTGTAACCTGTAGTCAATTTATAGACTAATAGGAAGAAGTTTCAGATCCAAAAGAGAAGGATGAGATCCTCTAACTGGTGGTTTATGGTTCCTTGATGAAATGGAATTAGCTCCATGATATGAGGGGTATGGCCTAAATAGATATGACCTCAGAAGCTTTTAGTTGGGATATATTCAAGCAACTATGCTTCTGGAATTCAGTTTTTTATTTTTACTTTTCTTTGAGTTGACTATGCAATCTATAGTGGAAGATAGAGCATAGTTATGCATAAATTTCAGATGTAGAAATTGTACAAGCATGAGAATTGACTAGGAAAAGTGTGTGGGTCATACTTAAAAAGTTATAAAAGGAATTTTACCATAACTTATCATCTTATTCAATGGTTTTTGAATGATTGACCTCTAAGGGAATGAAATGCAACATATTTATGGATGGAGAGAGATCCATTTTAACAGTCAAGTGTCATGATGAGAAAATGATGTGTAACAATAAATAGTCATGTTAACATATTCTTAGGCATACTAAAGAAAAAATATATATAATGATTATGTAATGTTGCATGATGCCAATTAAGAATTGAGGGTAGCCTTAGAGCTCTCTTTTTCCCCAATTTTTACTTCATACTTCAAGTTATACCAATGAGAAATACTTAACATTAAATTAGGAATTTGATTGATTGTACTGTGATGCATGAAGAAGGATGCAGAACTAGATGTTTCATGAGGACTAGTGCCACCTTTTTAGAGGTAACTTCTAAACATTTTTTCCAAATTATTTAGATGAAACTTTAGATGGAGTAATGTGCGCATAAACACCTCAATATTTGGAACACAAAGGCATTGAAAATCTAGAATCCTCTACTTTTTTGATTGAAGGCAAGAAGTGATATATGCAAGCTCTTCTTCATGTTGAATTAGAGTGTTATATCTAGCTTCCAATTCCCTAAAATGCATATTGTGAAGGAGATGGAATGGATAATGATCAAAAATTGATCATAGAACTTATTTGTGGGATGCCCTAATCCAAATTGATGTAAGTTTTAGGTAGAGAAAAACCCAATTATAGAGAGAGACACTCAAAGAGGAGAGATAAAATTACATAATTACCTTCAACCATCCTACAATTCAGATCTAATTCCATTATCTCCCAAGAACACATGTTGATCAATGTGATTCATGAAAGCCTGCATATGTAGTGTGAGATGTGAGAGAAGCATTTAATAGCAAGATTGAAGAGGAGGGTGGTCATTAGGTTGAGTGGATGGATTTAATATGATTCTCCCTGTGACATAAGGACTTACCATTTTAATGAATAGCATGACATTTTTTCATATGACGTACTCAAAGTATTACTAGATCATACTCCACTTTATTGATTAATACACACATTTTTTTCCATGTTATTCCTAGGTTGGGTTATAGGTCAACCAAAGAGTTGTTGATGCACCTCACCTAGAACCATTAAGTTCAAATTGTTTTCTCTATCATGTACCTTATCCTTCCCAAAATATATTTTGGAAAGTAATACTTTGAGAGGACTCCTTTTATCATATGATTAATTTTGATTTAGAGATCCCAATTACAGTAAGTGAGAAAGGGTGAAATTTCTATGAAATAAGAATTCTCTAGATAATTGCATAGGATTATACTATATTATTTGTTGTTATTCCTAGGTTCCATGCAACTTTCACTTAATTGATCCACTAGGCTAAAATACAATCCCACCCTTCATGAACCTACCTCTCTAATTATGTTTATCAATTATTATTTAAACAAATTATGAAATAAAATAAAAATATAAAATTCAATAAAATACTTGAAATGAATTAAAGGTGATGTTAGAAGAGTTTGCAATGAATTTTCAATATCTCCTTAATTTGTTCCCCAAATTTGATTAATATCACTAAAAACACATACCATGGTCTTGGTGAAATGATCTAACCACATGCATTTTATAAAAAATTCGTGGACATTTGCACATCATGAGATCCTATGTCCATTCACATAGTGTGTCTACATTCTTAAGAATGAATGTGAATCCTTAGGAATGTGTGCACATTCTTAGGAATTCATGTGCAATCTTAGGAAAATATGTTCCTAAGAGTTCCTACTTGACATTGAATTTGTCATCCTTAGTGGCAATTTGAGAAATGCCAAAGCTACAAAATTAAGAATGCATGCATGAACATGAGAAAACACGCATATTCATGCTCACTCCATTGGCACTTTTTCTATAATCATCTTCATGCAAGTTCCAAAAATTTATCATTACAAATATGTAATGATAAAGAAACAATAATAGCTACAATCCTAAAGCAACAATAATAGCTACATGTGCATGGGGTTTTGACATAATATCTAATAATCCCGAGAAAATTGTTATGACACTTTAAGGAGCATACAACTAGCTAAGGAATTAAGGATAGTTTATAATAATATATAGAAAAATCCTATAGTAATCTTCAAGAGTGTCCAACTAGAAAAGGAATTAAGGATTAAACCTTTAAATATTTTGGAAAGTTTTTGGTGATTATGAAAGTCATGCTTAGAAAATCTATTCGGATGAAAGTTAAGCTAGAAATGGTCATATCCAAAGATATATAAGAGGAAACGTCTTTAGAAAATCTCTCCTTTTATCACGTGAAATGATAATTGAATTTCCGAGCAAACCAATGGGCCAAAATTGGTAGCAAATTTTCAATAAATAAATCCACCCAAAATGGGGCGAAATCACTTAATATAATCCTCAAGGCATAGATTTAATAACCTGTCAATCAACAATTAATATCCAAATGGCTCATTGGCACGTAAATGAATTTTTTGGTATTAAGATGAGGTTGTCAAGGACAAAGCCATGTGAACTCCTTTCTTGGCTTTATGTATTGGATGTCCCAATTTGAATCTACATCTACATTGTGAGATTATGGGAATTACACTTAAGGAATTTGGTGGAATCTACAATGAGCTCATCTAGTGTCGTGCTTCCAATATATAGAATTCGAGTGAAGGGTTAAGGACTACCTAGTAAGAATTTAGAATAGATAGCTTAGAAGGCCAATGTTTTATACCCTGGCTCTTGGTTTTGGCATTTTGTTTACCTATTATTCGTATATGTTGGTTTTAGAAAGAGTGACTAGAGCTATGAAGCATTTCTCCACCCGTTTCCTTGGTGTAGCTTAATTTTTGACTCCGTCGCATAGACTTAGGAGCACGGATTCTTTGGTTAAGGGTGTGGTCTCCACTTCTGGTCAAAGTTTATGTATTGGTATTGCTTTTTGTTTGAATTGGTTTGCTATAGATAAAGTAAGGATTTAAGGATGGTAGTTGGTTTCTTTGGTTCTATTAGATTATGGGATCAAATTAATATAGTATATTTTATGCATCAGGATGATTTTATAATGGAAAATGTGGAGGTATTATCTTACATGATCATTTTTATCAATGGTCTTAGTAGAACTTAATGAGCCCTTTTGAGGCTTTAAGTAGACACTTTTTTGTGTTACTGGTCTTACTATGGACCTAGATTCTATAATCTACAGACTGGTACCTTTCCAATGATTGTAGAATTTCCACAATTGGATCTTGTATGAGAGATTTATGCCTTCCAAAAGTTGATATATCGAAATTGACCACTATAATTCGAGAGAATGTCATATATTGTTAATGATGGAAAATGAGCTAGCCACGTAGGCACTACGAAGAAGACGCTAGAAAAGGTCAATTTATAATGCATATCAAGGGTTGAATGGGTAAAATATAACCCCAATTTCTATAGGGTTTGTTATGACTAAGCCACTAGGAGGAAAAAGGGTTCAATTCTATTCTAGTGCATTTTGTTCCGTGGTTGAGTAGAGTAGCCTATAATGGATATAGAGAGAGAAAATAGAGATGTTTTATCTTCTGTAGCATCCCATTGACCACAGTTATCACTCCTTTGTACTTGCATCCATTTCCAATCAGAGAAAAAGAGATAACATAGTAGCCTCGCCTTTGAGTTATGTTTTCCCCTAAAAGGGTTTCTTAGATTATGTCTTTTGTTATAATTTGTGGTTTTGTGAGTGATTATTTTAATTATATATTACAAATAATAGAAATATTACTATTTTAATCATTAATACCAAACAACTAATTTATAACTAATTCTTACTTTATCTAATTTTCTAATGCCTATCTATGGACCCTAATGCATCATTGCTATTTATTCCTTAGGATCCACTAGTTTTTTCATTTTGTCGTGAGGATGAACCACACTAGTTGGTTGGAAACGTCGACCAAATCCTAATGATGTGATTAATCCAAAAAACATTATCATTCACAATATAGATCACACAAGTCTAAGATCTAATATTCTATTTATTTTCTATTTTCTACATATGTATCTTTTACATGCATACATAGTAAATAGTAACTTAATAAGGAAGACTTAACCCTCATTGTATAGATTTTGGAGTTCACTGAATTTTCTTTATCAACAAACTTTCCAATAGAATATCCATTATAGTTTACTATCAATAAGTTGTGGTAGTCATCATAGCTTGTAATAATCTTGAAGTTGTAAGCTCTTTATGTGTCGTATCTACAATTATCTACTTTATATATCTAAATGGAAGCTTTAGATGTAAGATTTTGTATATCATAGCTTCCAATAATCTTGAAGTTGTAGGCTCTTTATGTGTGGTATGTACAATTATCTACTTTATATATCTAAATAGAAGCTTTAGATGTAAGCTTTTGTATAAGTTTCTATCATATGTGTGTTTTGAATTGCAAATTTAAATAAACATTATGAAAACATTAATAATAGAGATGTCCTTAAATTTAGATTATTTCTAAGGAGAAATAAGTAGTGCATTCAAACCAGTGTTACTTAGGAGAGGGAGCGAAAGCAGGGAGCGAGAGCGAAAATAGGAGCAGGAGCGACATTTTCAGAAGCTCCCAGTTTGGGAGCGAATCCCGGAGCATTTTTTATATAATATATATTTTTTTATATTTTTATACATATATGTCAACAAAAACATGTAGAATAATGAATTAAATATAAAAAACATTAAAAGACATAGATTGAACCATATAAAAACAATCATCAAGAACTTATAATCTTCATCAACCACGTCCACAAGTTAGTAACATAGTAACATACAACATATTGAGTTTCATGATTCATCAATCTTAAAGTTTCAAGCTTTCAAAATTCAATATATAACATTTATCATCATTGATCACCAAAGTTGTACTTGTAAGCTAATTGTAACCATTACAACAAATAATACCTAACATGAAATGAAATGTTATAAAATGAAAGAACTTTCAACTTTCATGAATCATCATATTCATAATTCATTTCTAATGAGTTAGAATTGCCAACTTCAAACTTAAATTGTCATATATTGTTTAAAAAAATATCGTAATAAATATGAAAGAGTCAATAGTTATAAAAGCTACTAGAAACTAGAAAAGAGAAGTAAATCTATTATCTATTTCTTATGCTTGGGCCTCTTGCCACCACAAGAAATGTCTAATTTTTTAGTCTTTTTGGAAAATGAGGATCTTTGTCATTCATATCACCCTCTAAGCATTAATATCTAGAGTTATATTTTTCATTGCCTCTGTATCTGTATAGGGATCTTTGTCATTAATATCACCCTTTAAGCATTAGCATAAGATAGAAAAAGCATAGCATGTCAAGTCAATATTTTGTTTGAGTGATGCATACATTTTTAGGAGCGTCATGATAGAGGAGTTCGACAACCAATGTCACTAACATCAAGGTACATAGAGGTATTGGTGCTCTTGATTAAATATGAGTTCCATACCCTAATACATGGCAAAATTCAATAGAAACATTGCAATCCCCCCAATCTTGAAATCTTGAAAAACTGATAAGTCTGCTGGATTTTAAATGAAATATAAAATTCTATTTTCTCCATATGAAATCTAATGAGGCTGGAACCACTCTCAAACATCCTGAGTCATTTCATGGTATTGTAAAAAATTTAAGTAAAATGATGAAATGAAGATTAAGGAGAATGTCACTTTTACTTTAAGAATTTAATAGTACCATGAATAACATATCAATACTAGGGCCTAGACTTGATATTACACTTCCCCACTCACAAATTATTTGTTTCTTTAAAAAAAAATTGCATTTCGAACATTACTACAAAAAACAATTTGTAAAAAAAGCAAAACGCTCTTAAACAGACAAAGAGCAAAAATGTTTTTAGGGAGTGCGCTCCTGAAAACATTCCCTTTTCGAAAGCAATTTCGGGAGTGCACTAGCAGGATCGAGGGGTGTGGGCAGGGCCACTTCCCCGCAACACTGATTCAAACCAATAGGACTTCTCTATTCTCTCTGATCACTAAGGAGCGCGAGCATCATCATTTACAAATTTTAAAGTGTAACATACAAAGTGAGCGACATCAGATTACAAAACTGTGACCAGAAGTGATTTGACCTTATTGATACGATTACCATTAATGATCTGGCTGCAAGGTTGATGTTGACCAGACATTTAACAAATAAAAGACACATAAATAACCGACTACGCCTCTCAAAACATGGAGATCACACGCCTGCAGTCAAAGAAGCCTTAGTCGAATATGAATATGCGACATTTCCAAGTGAATGTTGTCAAGATACATTGTCATGCCACTCCATCTTAGAGGAAAAAAATTGAAATAATATATAATTTTATAATAAAAAAATTGGTAACTGTTTAGGTAGGGTTAGCATATTTATTGAATAAAAAAATATTTATGAATATATGGATGTTATTACTATTGTGATAATTAATATTGAATGTATTTTGGAATAGTTTAATTATTAAATTAAAAACTTTTTCTATGCTCAACTTTTCCAAAATTTGAACTTCCAGAACTATATCCTACTGAAACTAACTAAATCCCACTCACACCATCTAATACATTTCATGAGTGAAATAACATATAATATTTTCAGGTTCTGATGTTGATTTAACAGTGATTTGGAAAGGAGGACGAGAAGTTTATGCAAAAAAATATCCATGCAATACCTACTTTTATGAAATATTAACCTGCCATAACTGTTTTTCCATGGTAGGTTCTATATACACGGTCTTGTTCAAGTCGAGAGGAAACCAGAAAATCAGATTACAAATTACACACTGAAATTATTTTTCTCATTACATTTATTCACAAATATTATACAATATATAGTTAGATTGATCTCCAACTAATTCCAAATATAAATATATAAATATGAAAGTTAAGATACACTCTCAACCAAAACAACTCTAAATTTACTATGTATATATTTATATACATAGTATTTTTCAAATTGAGAGGAAACATATTAATTTGCATAACTCTCCATCACCCATGATACATCGGTAGCTAGCTTATGCAATATCTGTTGTGTCAGTTACATTTTTCTTCACTTTATTCTGTGTATATATGTGAGCAATATCAACATAATAACATAAATTGACAGCACTCAGTATCGCCAAAAGCCAGTAAAAATAGTCCAGCTTATATCTATTTAAATTATTGACCAGCCAACCTTAATGCCCTCCTCTTTTGTTTATTCCCTCAACTAAGGTTATGAGGAAACCGTTGAGAAAACTAGAGACATTGAGAATACTTTTGTAAGGACCTGTATTCCGGATTACAACCACCGTGCGAAGTGCGACGAGCTGAGGCCAAGAAGTGCAAAGAAACACATGAAAAATGCATGTGGAAGGCTTGGCGAGGTAAACTTGTAGCGTGGGGACGAGTTGGAATCACCCACGGGCCGACCTCATGTGGTTGGAAATTCGGGCGAAGGATTTTTGGCCGACCAATAAAGACAAATGAGTAGGCAATGAGGTGAGGGCATTGGTGCAAGTAGTGGACGAGTCAGCCAGGCATCTCGACTCGCCCAACTGCCCATATAAACATAGTGAGTGTTGGAGCATTTGGGAGCATAACGAACATATCTCATCATCATAAGAGAAGTGCGAAGGTGTTAGGAGGCCGCAGTAAGGCACAGATCTATGCACCCCCGCTCTTGGGCAGCTCTACATGGTGAACAGGATGAGTTTTGGTGACGAGTGAAGGTGTGGGTCATGGATCGCACGAAGGCACCCACCCACCATTCGAAAGGAAACGTGGGTGAGGCCTTGGATGAAAGTGCCTGCCATGTAGAGGTAAACATCGGTTTGGTTGATACTTCGGTTGAAGTCTTGGGTGGTAAGGTGCGGGAGAGTGCCCGCCCACTGATTGGAGAGTTGGGTGGAGAGTGCGGTGAGGCGCTCGACCAACGATCATAAGTGTGGGTGGAGGGTGCACGAAAGCGCCCGTCGGCCGGGTGAACAAAGGTGTTGTCGGGTGAACAAAGGTGTTGTGCGTTGAAATGGTGAGGCTACATGAAGGTGTTACCGGTCGTAAATTTGGCTAAGTATGAAACTTGGGGTTTTTCAGGTATACTTATAAAATTGTAAAGTTCTATAATATATTGAATTCGGGTAGACTCATTGTTCAAGGAGTTTCCCCTCCCTTTATACTGTGCAATTGTGTTCTTCATGTATAATTGTTGTGGATAATGAATGTGTACGGGTGTTCATTAGTATAAAGGAATAATAATAATACTTGGTGAAGAAAAATTAACTAAATATCGAATGTTAAGGCGTAGTCCATGAACATAAATATTGGCGAAAAGAAAGTGTTCGGTGGTGCCACACCTCGCTATAAGCGGTTAAACAACTAACACAGGTGTAGGGGCGTGGCAGTTGGTATCAGAGCTCAATTGGAGCTGGGTTGGTGATACACACCTTGACAGATAATATCCTTGACAGTTGGTGTTTGAGCAGGGTTTCTCGTGACAGTAGAAACAAGTACTTGCAAGTGAAAGAAGCTGATCTCATTGACAAGTGGAATCAAGAGATGGTTCATGTTTTGTAGGGAACTGGTTGAAGGCTAAAAGGCAAAGATGGTGGATGAACATATGAAAAGTGAGTCTAGCCATAATGCAGGTCAAGTCTTCTGGTACAAAGTGTTGGAACATATGGGTAGATGGAGTTCTAACTGGGTTTCAATGAAGGCTAAGAATATGAAGATTGGGGAAGGCTGTTGGGAACTAAGGAAGGAGCTTGAAGAAATCAAGAGCCAATGCGAAAGTACAATAGATGGTGAACTCAAGGAACTTGATGAGAGAATCCGATGAAGTGGTCTTGGTCTTCAAGAGCTTTTGGATGAAAGAGCCCGGTTAAGGAAGAAAAGTGCCATGGTGGAAGCCAAAATCAAGCAAAATGAGGAAGAGATAAAGGAGAAGCTTCTTGGTAAGAAGTTGTTATAATTGAGCAGGAAGAACTCAACTACATTGATAGGTTGGGAACTCACTACCGTGACAATCCAGAGGATGTTCGGAAGCTTAGTTATATGAAGGTAGTCAATGGACACTTGGTTGGTTCACTTGAGTAGAATGTGATGGAGGAAAAGCTTGAAGGGAATCAAGCTAGACTATGATCGAGTTCCTTAGAAGAGCCAAGCAAGGAAGTGAAGTACCTTAAAAGGAATGTCAAGTTGGAGCACAAGCCAATTGACACTTCTGAGGTCGAATTCTTGAAGAAGGTTTCTCATGTAAGACACAAGATAAAGCTGATAGAAGGAGGTGATGCCTTGCAGCTAAGCTTTGTGCAGGTGACCATGAAAGGGAATAGATTTGCAGCTTTGGTGGATACGAGGGCTACTCATAGCTTCTTAAGCAAGAAGGCAGCAAAGTATTTTGGGAAGAAAGCAAAGATGGAGAGAGAGTGGAGTGCTTTCAAAGCAGTCAACTCTACCATGAAAGTTATTACTGGTGTGATCGAAAACACTTAGGTGAGAGTGGGGCCGTAGTTTGGAAAGTTGGACTTGAGAATTGTGGACATGGATGATCATTCTATGGTGCTGGGGCAAGATTTCATGAGATTTGCACAAGCCATACCAATGGTGGACCGGGACATTCTCTTGATCACAACTGAAGGAAGAACTATGTTGGTTCTGTTGAATAGAAGGAGTTGTGTGGGGTATAGGCCAAGGATGAATTCTATGACTATGTATCCCAAAGATCTGAATGTAAAGCATGGGGATGTGGAGAAAACAGGACTTGGGAGTATGACTCAAACAACGAAGGAAGGAAAGTTGATTGACTTCGTTGTAAGAGTGAGGAAGAATGAAGTATGTGAGAGGTCAGTTTCATGAACCTTGAAGCATTTGACAAAGACATCTTCTACTGATGATCTTCACAATGGAGTTGTAAAGGAAGGGAGTCCGAGTACTACTTCAGAAGCAATGGTTGGAGAGGATCATGAAGGTAGAGATATGGCTGGTATAGTGGAGTTTTACAGGTATGTAATGGGCATATATTACTTTCAGTTGATGAAGGACAAGCTTAGAGAGCTTGGATGTACATGTGAGGAGATTGAAGTTGTGCACAGATATTTGAGGACACAACATCAATATGATACATGGGTGGATGAGAGTTAGGGAGGAAACTTCCTGGCCCTTCTTTTTCTATAGACAACCTTGGAGTTGGGTTGGTGTGGAGACCTTAGTAGGAAGGAACCACATCAACCTAACAAGGGGCCTTAGTCGGAGGCTTCTTTATGACAGATTGTAGACTTGGATGCAGATGGCCAGATGTTGGGATGGAGTCTACTTGTGTTGGACATCATGGACATTAGGTTGGATACATGGAGCATGACATTGTATGCAGGGACACTATGTAGGGTGTTGTGCAGGGGTTGTTATGACATGGAGATGTATGAGCGAGTGGAGAGATTGTACACTCTTGTGCAACAAGGCCATGGGCTGAACATGTTGCAGATGGGATGGAGGTTCCATGGACCTGAGCATGGAGATTGGACAGATTCTTGATGAGTCCAAGATGTAGAAGAGGTCAGGGGAAAGACTGATGGTGGCATAAGGATGTGAATTCTTATGGTTTGGGCATATGGTTCGATTAGCTACCCAACTAGTTCGATTCATGAGGGTACCAGTGTGTAGACAGATGTTAGTATCAAGTGGAGTATCTTGACAGGCAACCTACAAGATGAGGATGAGATATGATGGAGATGGTTGTTCTACATATGTTGCAGGAATGTTTGCAGTTTGTGGACTAGTTGATATCATGGATAAGACTATTTAGATATAAAAGTCTTGATAACAGGATGATGACATATTGTCGAGGAAGACAATGACTTTAGGTGGAGGAGGATGTAAAGACCTATGGTCTGGATTACAACCATTGTGCGAAGTGTGATGATCTGAGGCCAAGGCGTTCGAAGAAACACATGAAAAATGTGTGTGAAAGGCTTGGCGAGGTAAACTTATAGCATGAGGATGAGTTGGCATCACCAACGGGCCAATCTCATGTGATTGGGAATTCGGGTGAAGGATTTTTGGCCGACCAACAAAGACAAATGAGTTGGCAATGAGGTGAGGGAGTTGGTGCATGCGGTGGATGAGTCGGCCAGGCAGCTCGACTCGCCCAACCGCCCATATAAACATAGTGAGTGTTGGAGCATTTGGGAGCATAACGAACATCACTCATCATCATAACAGAAGTGCGAAGGTGTTAGGAGGCTGTAGCAAGGCGCAAATCTATGCACCCGCTCTGCGGCAGGTCTACATGGTGAACAGCACAAGTTTTAGTGACGGGTGAAGGCCTGGGTCATGGATCGCATGAAGGCGCCTGCCCATCGTTCGGAAGGAAACACGGGTGAGGCCTTGGGTGAAGGCGCCTACCATGCAGAGGTAAACACTGGTTTGGTTGATACTTCGGTTGAAGTCTCGGGTGGCAAGGTACGTGAGAACACCCGCCCACTAGTTGGAGAGAGCGGTGAGGTGCTCGCCCAATGATCGTAAGTCCAGGTGGAGGTTGCACAAAGACGCCCGCCCGCCGGGTGAATTAAGGTGTTACTGGGTGACACGCTACGAAGTTCAGTTGTGGAGTTTCGGTTGGTGGTCCATGTGAGGGCGCGCATGCCCAACACGAGCAAGGTAACTCGTGTGTTGAAACGGGGAGGCTACACGAAGGTGTTGCTAGTTGTAAATTTGGCTAAGTATGAAACTTGGGGTTTCTCAAGTATACTTGTAAAATTGTAAAGTCCTATAATATATTGAATTCGGGCAGACTCATTATTCAGGGAGTTGCCCTGCCTTTATACTGTGCAATTGTGTTCTTCATGTATAATTGTTGTGGATAATAAATGTGTATGGGTGTTCATTAGTATAAAGGAATAATAATAATATTTGGTGAAGAAAAATAAACTAAGTATCAAATGTTAGGGCGTAGTCCATGAACCTAAGTATTGGTGAAAAGAAAGTGTTAGGTGGTGCCACACTTCGCTATAACGGTTGAAAGACTACCATAGGTGTAGAGGCGTGACAACTTCCATAGAAAGAAATACCCAAACTTTTCATGCTCTCCGGGATTTCATGATAGAAATATTCTTGTCTATTCCCCACAAAGAAAATTGTGGAGCTAACCAAAAAAACTGATAGGGATTGTGGCTTTGGGGTTGTCGAGTAAGCCATGAGTTTCTGCGACATGGATTCTCTTTTTTTCCACTAGAGCTGACATTACCATGCACAAAACAGAAAAGAAAAGAACAATTCTGATTCTTTGTAGCACAGTTAGTCCTCGTTCATATCCTCTTATTCTTCTGGCCAGTGGTACCATATACCGCCCATATATAATAACTAAAGCAAGTCCAAAGGTGGTGGAAAAGGTGGAAAGAGAAACCGGCGGAATTTCGAAGTGGGAACCCATGCTTCTATCCATGGTGTTGCCCTGCTTTAGGAAGAACGATCTGTTCTGTGATACTGCAACTATTCCAAAGATTAAGCAAGACAACCAGATGGGCACCGTCCTCAATATAAGCTTCGTTTCCTTGCTTCGTTTCCTCTACTTGGCTTACTGTGCAGACCTTCCATGGATTTGGCTTTACACTTACGTGTGTGTCAGTATTCAGTTCTGAAGTGTTTTGCACCATTATCGTTGTCTTGTCCAGAAACCTGGTACGTTGATAGGCAAACACCACATATTAATAGATTCATATGTGTTAAGCCTTTTACGTAGTGCATAATGACAGGCAAGTGAAATAATTGTTCAGAGAGAAAAAATCAGTATGTAGTTTTCCTTTGTGAATCTATCACAAGTTTAACCACTACAAATATAACATTTAGTTCCGACCATGTTGATAATGAAGTATTATGGTTCAAGAAATTCAAATTTCAAATCTCCAATTAAAAAAAATAGCTCACCCTAATTATAGATTTTTCTATTATAATTTATTTTATGATCTATTCCAAACGCTATCACTATAACCTCCCTCCCTTACTCCCTATCACTATAACCTCCCTCCCTTACTCCCTATGGCCTTTCAGCCTCAAGCAAGCACAGGCACTGAATTAGAGGCATTTGAACGTTAAAACCTCCTCACACAAGCCTATTAATTTTTCTAATTATTTAACAAAAAAAATAATTCATAGATGTCTTTGGCTTGACTTTATGAATTTCAAATCCTGGTTCTCATAAAGGAAGCTCACATCTAAAGGCATGCTCATATTTCTTTTCCTTGTAGCAGCGACAAAAACTTGAGCCATACGAGTGATACGGTTGTCTCCTAGAAGCTTGTGTCCGTAGAATGGTGTTCCATATAGAAATACAAAGGTGGCTATAGCCATGGTCACTGTTACTATCCCGAATCCACATCCCCAGCTTACGTTTTCCTCAATCTATGCAATTACTGTGACAGCTAAGAGAAAGCTAGCTAAACACGCAAAATACCAGAAATTAAAGAAGGAACTCTTCTTAAGAGCTTTTGTTTTATCTTCCTCATCGAACTGGTTTGCACCAAATGCCTCCAAGGGGGGCTCGTGACAACTGCCCCCCAAGGATATCAAATACAATGATGAAAAAAATAAACCAATCTGCTTAGGTGTTGCTTTGCTACATATCCCATCACATTGACCAGGTGGCTTTAGAGCTGACACAGATACTGACAGCGTCAATCAGAGCAATCCCTAAAACATGAATTTATACAGGATTACTCAAAAGGACTATAAGATAGCTGTCTACAAACACTATGCATACAAATTTTAAAAATCTTTGAGCTCACCGAGATATATATTATCAAGGAAATGAGGACCATCCAGTAGCGCCCACAGTAAACATCTGCTATAAAAGCCCCTATAAGAGACGTAACGCAAGTGACACCAGTCCCGTAGCTAACATTTTTAGCAGAAGTTGCAAGCCCTTGGTGCAAGACAGTCGTTAGATAGGTGATCAAGTTTGTTGAAATCGAAAAGTAAGCGAGCCTTTCGCTGAAATCAAGTACTTCACAATCACCCCAATGCAAAGTTTACTTAGGTACGGAATCCTTGTTAAACCTGGAAAGAGATGATAACAGATTATAAAAACGATAGTCTACTTTTCGGAGGGTTTTTCGTATATTTTCCCCTATTTATTTATAATTTGGAAAAGAATTTTTTTAATCACAACTTAAAGCTGTAAATTCACTACATTTTAATTTTCAACAGATTTTTAAAGTAGTGAATCCATATATACTATAAAAACTGTTGGAATTTTATGGTGAATTCCATAACACAAAACATCATAGAACAACTCTCTGATATGATGGAATTTTCTGCTAAATTCCTTAACAAACAGACAACACAAAAATTCTTTGTTTCTGCACAGAAAACTGTAATTTTTTTTTTCTGGACCTGGTGTTGCAGCAACAAGATTCGGTGTTGCAGCAACGATGATCGTGGTGTTGCAGAAACGGGAAAAATACTCTGTTTTTGTTATCACAGAAAAAACAGAAAATTGTTTTTGACGCTAAGCCACTTTAAGAAATTGACGCTTTGGTGTTACAACAACTAAATCAAGGGGTGTCAAATCACTAATAGACTTACAGAGTGAAATGAAAGTGCTTTTTACACTTGGCGTAACAGCGACTAAAAATCAGCAAGAGAGTAAACTGATAAACTGTAAACTTGTATTCATGAACAATAAACAAAACTGATACAGTAAACTTAGTTGTTATAAGAGGAACGCTTCAGTTCCAGAAATCGATTTTCTATCTCAGAAAATCGCAGGTTCAGCACTACTGTGCATTTACAGAAGATACTCTATTCAATCTTCTAACCTTCACTCTTTCTCTCAGAGTACAAAAAACAAAACTGCTGTTCAGAAATTCTTACACTCACATAGAAAACAGAACTGTTGTTCTTTTCTGCTTACGCTGCCTCTCTTGCACTTGAAAACAGAACTATTGTGCGTTACATTTATAGGAAAATAAAAATCTGATTAAACAATAAACTAAGTAAAATATCTGCTGATCTTTATCTTTATATTTATTGCAGAAGAGGCGGTGATGTCTTTCTCGGTGGAAATAAGTCGGTTGCAGGGGAATTAATTTCTGCACATTTAATGTTCATTTAAAGTGCAAAATATCAGTAGACTTTTGCGGCTTCCGGATAATCTGAAATTAATTGCTGAAGATCAGATCTTTGTGATGCAGTTGGAATTAAATTTCAACACTCCCCCTTAATTTCAACTGCTGCATACCCAGGCATTTTCTGAAATGATCAAAACATTTCTTTGGCAATGGTTTTGTCAAGATGTCAGCCAGCTAATCCTCTGCTCTGCAGTGTTGCAAAACAATCTCACCATTGTTAACCAATTCACGTATGAAGTGAAATTTGGTATCTATATGCTTTGTTCTTTTATGAAAAACAGAGTTTTTGGACAATGCTATTGCTGAGCTATTGTCACAGTGAATGGTTGTGCCATTTTCCTGTTCATGACACAAGTCTCTGAGAACTCTTCTCAGCCACACTGCTTGGCATGCTATTGCTGTTGCTACCACATACTCTGCCTTTGCTGTTGATAAAGCCACAACTGGTTGCTTCTTGGAAGCCCATGAGATGGCTCCCGATCCCATATGAAACACATATCCTGATGTGCTTTTCCTATCATCAACACTTCCAGCCCAATCACTGTCCGTGTAACCTGTCAACATGAAATTTTCAGAAGAGGAGTATAAAATACCAAACCCCTTCGTTCCATTCACATACCTTAGAATCCTCTTGGCTGCCTGCCAATGAGTCTCTTTCGGTCTTTCCATAAATCTGGAGATTAAACTCACAGCGTGCATAATGTCTAGCCTAGTTGCAGTCAAGTACATAAGGCTACCAACTATGCTCTTGTACAATTTTGGATCAAAATCCTTACTGCTATCTTCTTTGGTCAATTTCAACCCCATTACAGTTGGAGTCACAGCTACCTTGTTGTTCTGCATGTTAAATCTCTTCAACACTGCTTCTACATATTTATCTTGAGAAATGAAAACACCATTTTCACTTTGGTCTACTTCAATTCCAAGAAAATATCTTAAGAAGCCCAAGTCAGCCATTTCAAATTCACTTTTCATGACTGTTTTAAAATCAGCAATGAGAGAAGCATCATTGCTAGTAAAAATCAGATCATCTACATATAAAACAACAATAATAATCTTACCGTCATTCTCTTTTATGTAGAGTGTGGGTTCACCATCACACTTATCAAACCCATTCTCAATCAGATAAGCATATATTCTGCTGTACCATGCTCTTGGAGCTTGCTTCAACCCATAAAGAGCCTTCTTCAGTTTGCAGACTTTATGCTCTTGGCCTTCAACTTCATAGCCTGGAGGTTGTTCAACATAAACCTCTTCTTTTAACACTCCATTCAGGAATGCAAATTTAACATCCATCTGATAAATCTTCCATTTGTGTTGTGCTGCAATAGACAACACTGTTCTGACTGTTTCCATCCTTGCTACTGGTGCAAAGGTTTCATCATAGTCTCTGCCTTGTTGCTGCTTGTAGCCTTTCACAACAAGTCTTGCTTTGTGCCTGTCAATCTTGCCTTCAGCATTGCTTTTGGTCTTATAGACCCACTTAACTCCAATGGCTTCTTTGCCTTCAGGGAGGTCCACTAACTCCCATGTGTTACTCTTTTCAATTGCACCAATTTCTTCATTCATTGCTTCAATCCATTTATCTTCATTTACAGCATCTTCAAAATGAACTGGGTCATCAACATGACAATACAAAGCGAATAATGAATTCATACCAGTATTGGTACTTACCGCTCCTTGTTCATAAATCTCATTCAAATTTCTGAATCTTGGTCTTCTTGGTGTGCTTGGAGTTCCATCCGAACTTGAGGGTATTTCAAATCCCTGTGGTGTGCTTGGAGAAGCACTGCCTTGACTTCTTAAGGCTGTTCGAATTCCAACTTGTGGTGTGGTTTGTTGAATTTGCTGTGGTGAAGGAGGAACCACCAAGGAAGGATTATTTGCTGCTGTCCCTTCCTGTTCTTCTTCATGAGACACAATTGTCTTCACATTCACTGTCTTTTCTAAGCTTCCATCCCAAGCTTCATCTTCAATGAACTGCACATCCCTGCTTACTATCAATTTCTTAGTGGATGGATTATAGAGTTTGTATGCTTTTGACTCATCACAATAGCCAACAAACACACTCTTCTCCCCCTTACTATCAAGCTTTCTCCTTAGCTGATCTGGTACATGTGCATAAACCACACAACTGAATACTCTCATGTGAGTGACAGTTTTCTTTTGACCACTCCATGCTTCTTCTGGTATTCTGTTCATGACAGCTTTAGTTGGGCATCTATTCAAGATGTAAACTGCGCAAGTGACAACTTCTTCCCAATACTCATGAGGCAAGTGTTTTGCCTCCAGCATACTTCTAACCATGTCAAGAATGGTCCTATTCTTTCTTTCGGCAACACCGTTTTGCTGAGGTGTATACCTTGCTGTGAACTGTTTTTGTATGCCGTTCTCTCTGCAAAAACGCAGAAAATCTTGGGAGATGTATTCTCCTCCTCTGTCTGTTCTGAGCACTTTGATGTAATGCCCACACTGTTTCTCAACAAGAGTTTTGAAGTGGCGGAATTTCTCAAACACTTCATTCATCTGTTTCAGCATATACACCCATGTCTTTCTAGTGTAATCATCAATGAAAGTTAAAACATACCTGTTTCCGCCAAGTGATGGTACTTGCATTGGTCCACACACATCAGAGTGGACAATTTCCAAGGGTGCTTTTGCCCTTATACTCTTTCCTGCTGGAAAAATTTCTTTGTGTTGCTTGCCCAATATGCAGCCTTCACAAAGGCTGTCCGGTTTCTCAATCAATGGCAATCCTCTTACCATTCCTTTTCTGTGCAACAAATTCAGGCCTCTAAAATTGAGATGTCCAAATCTCAAGTGCCACAACCAATTCTCATATTTCACTTGCCCCTGAAAGACTTCTTGTGTTACAGCTGCAATAGTTCTTCCTTCCTTCAAATATGCCGTGAGTTTGAGAGGAAACATTCTATTGCTGGTCATCTGCACCTGTGCAATGATCTTCTTACTTCGAGGTATATCTGTGATTGTACACATATCATCTTTGAAGAACACGTTGTAACCTTTGTCAATGAGCTGCCCAATGCTCAAAACATTACATTTCAGCCCAGGTACATAGTATACCTCTGGCACAGTCATTTGTTCTCCATTTCTTGCTCGGATACTGACGCTGCCTTTACCCTTGACAGCTATCTTTCTATCAGTCCCTGTTGTTACCTCAGATTTCACATCTTCATCCAGATTGGCAAACATTGCAATATTTCCAGTCATGTGATTACTACAACCTGAGTCTAAGAACCAAACATCTTCTTGTTTGTTTTGTGCAATGTTACATGTTAACAGCACATTCTTTGGATTCTTATTTTCTTCATTTGCAAAATTAACATTCTGCCTACTATTCATGTCATTTTGTTTTTTCCTACATTCATTGGCATAGTGCCCATATTTCTTACAATAATGACATTGGACTTGGGATTTGTCTACCTCTGTCCATGAGCTTGCTGTTTGCTTGAACCTTCATCTTGGTTCTGATTGCAGCTCCTTCCGCTTGTGCTTGCAGGATAATATCTGCCTCTATTTTGGCTTCTTCCACGACCTCTGTTATTTTCTTTGCCTCGACCTTTTCTTTGGCTGAAAGACATCTGAGTCTTGAATGCTTGCTCAAAAGAGGAATCTATTCCTCTACTCAGTCTGTGTTCATGAGACATAAGAGAAGCACTCAGTTCATCTACCGTGAACTGTGAGAGATCTTTTGTTTCTTCTATTGCTAGCACAACAGCTTCAAACCTTGAGGGTAAACTTCTCAAGATCTTCTCTACGATCCTTCTTTCCTCAAGAATTTCACCATGAGATCTAATCTAGGTTATCAACCCAATAACCTGAGTGAAGAATGAATCTATTGTATCAGATTCCTTCATGCTGAGTGTTTCAAAGTCTCTCCTCAACATCTGCAACTTTGCAGTCTTCACCTTCTCCATGCCTTGATAGGCAGTCTTGAGAATATCCCATGCCTCTTTGGATTTTGTTGCTGCTGCAATCCGTGGAAAGACACTTTCATGTACTGATTGGAAGAGGAAAAATAGGGCTTTGGCATCCTTCTTCTTGTCGCTTTTCAACTGGTCTCTTTCTACTTCTGTCAAAGCAGCCAATGCTGTTGCATCTGCAGGTTCAGCATAGCCAGTTTCAACCAGCTCCCATATTCCTTGAGAAGCAAACAATGCTTTCATTTTTATGGACCAATTACTGTGATTTTTCCCATTAAACTATGGTAGTTGGGAATTTGTCAAACCTGTTCCAGCATCTGCCATCTTAAAAGAAAAAAATGCTGACTGTAAAATTAAAAACAAGCAAAAACTTTCTCTGCTGGAAAAATCTGCTCACTGAACTTCTTACAGCTCCTACAGTGAAAAACAAAGTTTGTTTTTGACTCACTGAGTGCCCAGACTAGCTCTGATACCATGTTGGAATTTTATGGTGAATTCCATAACACAAAACATCATAGAACAACTCTCTGATATGATGGAATTTTTTGCTAAATTCCTTAACAAACTGACAAAACAAAACTGCTCTGTTTCTGCGCAGAAAACTGATAATTTCGTTTTCTGGACTTGGTATTGCAGCAACAGCATTCGGTGTTGCAGCAACAGGAAATAACACTATGTTTTTGTTAACACGGAAAAACAGAAAAATTGCTTGCTGGAAATGGTGTTGCAGCAACACAGTTTGGTGTTGCAGCAACGCTGATCGTGGTGTTGCAGAAACGGGAAAAATACTCTGTTTTTTTAATAACTCAGAAAAAATAGAAAACTGTTTTTGACGCTAAGGCACTTTAAGAAAGGTGACGCTTTGTGTAACAGCAACTAAATCAAAGGGCGTCAAATCACTAATAGACTTGGAGAGTGAAATCAAAGTGTTTTTGACACTTGGTGTAACAGCAACTGAAATCAGCAAAACAGTAAACTTGTATTTATAAATTGTAAACAAAACTGATACAAAAACTTAGCTGTTACAAGAGGAACGCTTCAGTTCCAGAAATCGATTTTCTATCTCAGAAAATCGCAGGTTCAACACTTGCTGTGCATTTACAGAAGAGACACACACTTGTTCTTCTAACCTTCGCTCAAAGTACAAAAACAGAGCTGCTGTTCTAAATCACAGAAAACAGAACTGTTGTTCTTTTCTGCTTACGCTGCCTCTCTTGCACTTCTTCTCATTAGAAAACAGGACTGCTGTGCGTTACATTTATAGGAAAATAAATATCTGAATTAAACTATAAACTAAGCAAAAAATCTGCTGATCTTTATCTCTGTATTTATTGCAGAAGAGGCGGTGATGACTTTTACGGCAAAAATAAGTCGGTTGTCTACAGGGGATTAATTTCTGAATTTAATGCTCAAAAATATCAGAAGACTTTGCGGCACCGAACAATCAGAAATAGCTGCTGAAGATCAGATTTTGTTCTGCATTAATTGTTTGCAGTTGGAATTAAATTCCAACAGAGAATAGGGTTTCCAACAATTTGTGAGAACTATAATCCTTTAGGAAGCTACGAGATGTTGTGATAATGCAACCGACGGTCTGAGAGGCAACCAAGGCAACGACATGTACGCACCTAATGAGCATGAAAACGATCCTTCGCACACCATTTAACGATTATGATGCTGGTTCAATTGTAAGTCACGTATAGAGTCTGAAACTGAGGGAATAAGCGTTGAGAGAGAGAATGGGCATAGAAACGGCAGGGTAACTCCAAGAATGAGCGGCCAGGAAAAACTCAGATGTGGATGCTAGACTATAAATGAAGTAATCAAAGAGAAATAGGATATACCATAACATTAGATAGAACTTACATGACAATTACAAAGTAGAGAAGCACCAGGGCTTAGCAAACAATTCTCGGTGTGCTCATCGTAAGGGAATGGTTGATTTTGCAACCACAAGAGGTCGAAAGGCTAGGAGACATTTTTGACGTACAAAGAGACATGCCAAACATTGAGTCGATGGTAGAAAAGAATTGTTGGAAACCAACCTCACTCTAATACCATGTCAAAGTGAGCCCCAAGTTATTATATTTCATTAATGTGATATCTTATTTATATACTAAATTGACTCTTTGATTCAATTTTCCAATGGTCATTTCACATTCTCCTATTTAGTTATGCAGAAACTTATTTACACGACAAAATTCTCGAAGAATTATGTCTAATAGGTTGTTCTTGGTGGGTTAGTCTATAATTAAAATTTAATTAGGTGGAATGATTCATAATGGATCGAAGGCCCTTGTAGATCCTCTCTCATCATATTTGCACACTTTATTTGTTACATTGCTTAATACATATCTTTCTTTATTTTTTTTTATTAGGCACTTTGCAGTACTTCAATCTCTGTTTACATATACTAAAAATATTATAGCATTATATATACCAAAAATATTTTGCTATTGGTATGCTCAAAGAGAAATTAGACTAATAACTTTAGTTTAGAGTCTTGAGATTATTATAGCGTCATCTAACTAGTACATTTAGTAAATAAAAAGTAGCATAAGTAGGTTAGTTTGGCCTAACCTTACATGCATTGGCATGAGAGGACAAAAAAGACTAAAGTGTTGTTAACAAAAAATAGTGAATCATATCGGCTATGGGGTAGAGTCTACTGCTATTTCTGTCCGTTTTTCACCTTCTAAGTCCAAGTAGAAGGAGATTTTGCTTGACCTCTTCAATAAAATAGTAAGCTCGCAGTCTACATCCAAGGAGAAAGAGATTTTGTTTGACGTCTTCTATAAAATAGTAAGCTGGCAGTTTATACTATCAACTCTTTCTTCCAATTTTACCAACTTGATAGAAGTAAGCTCACCATCTATACTATCAATTTTTTCCTCCAATTTTACTAACCTACAAAAATTCTTTTACTAAATGTATATACTATTAGTGAGTACGACAGGGTTGGGACTATCCCTGCTGAAGGCCTGAGGCAATAATATTGAGGAGATAATCTATTTTAAAACATTTCCCAGACATATTGCATCTACCTACTGAACAGGTAACTACATGTTTGGGTGTGTGGAAAAGTCGAAGTGACCAACATTAATTCAGAGTCAACAACAATTGCAGTACGTTAAATGAAATAGTAATTGAATTAACCTGATTTCACTTTGGAAAGAGAGAACCAGTGATTGAGCCGGTGATAGCCAGATCAGAAATCACTCATCGAACTTCGGCGATGTTTGTATAAAAGACTATTCTCAACCGTTTAGAGATTTGTAGGATTTTTACAATCTGATTTGCAGACAAAGTTTAAATGCTCCATTCCTTACGTAATTGTTCCATTTATGTTCTTATACAGTTTTATAGTTTTTATGAGGAAGAATATTAAACTCAATGTAGTGATTGTTTTACATTAATATATTTTCAAATATGGGTATATATTAATAAGAGCGAGCAGTTTGTTGGTACGATTTTTAATCCTAAATAAAAAAATACTTATATTAATTATTTTTATATATTTATTTATATATTAAACGTTATAATATATATATATATTATATATTATATATAAATAAATATAATTCTCTAATTTCGACTTTTATTAATTTTTTTTGAACAAATGGGCCAGAGGCATCAAAATTCTTAATTCAATAGATTTGAATCAACCTCTTTAGTGCTTATAGTTTAAGAGGAATTTATTCTATCTTATTTTTTATATCTTAATATGTGTATATATGTAGTTATTTCATTTATATGTATTTATTTTTCTGTTGGCATAAAATGAATTTTGAATAAAGTAATTTTTTTTTAGTTCTTTACCAACCAATAAAAATATTCATTTATCTATATTGGTTAATAATTCAAACGCATAAATAAGTATTTATTGTATTTCTCATTACAAATTAATAATAAAAACTTAAAAAAACATTTATATTTTAACATTTAATCTCACTTTCCCTAGTTTACCTGATAGGCGTCATATATAGTTTTAGTTTAATACAGTTCAATTGAGTTATATTTGAGTTTTAATTTAGTTATTAAATAGGAATGTCTCCTATGCAAACCGTTTGGTTGTTTGAAAATACTGGGAAGAGCACTTCGCTCTACGCATTCAATCTTTAACATGCTATCAGAGTAGAGAGTGCACGCTGCATAAGACTCGAGAGCAGCAAAGAATGCGTGAACAAACTCGTCACGCCCAAGAAAGCTAAGGAGGAATCACTGTCTCTCTTGGAAAACGAAAGAATCATGTAGTGAAAAATGTTGATACAAAGTACATGTGGAAACATGGATGCAGATCCAAAACATTAGTGGTATTGGTGAGCTTGAAAAAGGTAGCTCCACTGTAACGCACCCTCAAAAATTTAGCAGTCCCGTAGAGGTCCGCTCTAATCTTTGTTTCATGGTATTTTACCAAAAAGGATGCATCTGAGTGTTGGTAATATTTTTAAAGGGCTTATGTCATTTTTTAAGAACGAAAGGTTCATGTATTAAAAAAAAATAATGAACTTTAGTTGATTTTTTAAGATAAAAAATTTTGAGTGGAAGCCCTTTAGGTGAAAGTCTTTAAAAAAAAAAAATTGAATAAAACATCTCGATCACATAAATCACTCGAATAAAACCCTTTGAATTATAGTTTCAATCACATAAAACAATTGAATAAAACCCTTTGAATTATAGTTTCGTGACAAGAATCCATGTTCTTTTCGTTAAAAAGAGAGATCTTGAAGAAGACTAAAAAAAATTTGCCCTACGACTACTTCCAAGTGAGTTGATCGTGATACCTCCTTCGGTATGAAGAGCCCCACTTTATATTTCAAAGACATCGACCTTTGACTCCACAAATAAAGGTAACTTTCTGTACCTTTTTTTTTTAATTACACGATAAAGCACTTTCTTTGCTTTGGGGCGGCATTGTTGGAAATTAATTCCAACTGCAGTATGAGTTGAGCAGAAATCGCAAATTACGTCTCATCGCAAATCGCATTAATCCCGTCGCCTTTCCTCCGCACTGCGACGCGATGCGATGCGATCGCAGATCGTAGATCGCAAACCTTAAGCCATTGGGCGTTAAGCTTTCCGCTTTTGTTTTCTGCGATTGCGATACTTCGATGCGATATTATCACACATCGTAGATCGACTATTTCTCACTTTGTCTCATCCTCCTGATAAAGTTTTGCGATACGATTCCACTGCTCATCTGCTGATCCCACGGTCCATATTTGTTCTCCTCAAACACACGTCATCGTCATACTGCATTTATGCATTTTACCTGTTTGTGTTCCCAAGGAAGAAAGTTGGCTTTGCGCCACAACTGCCCACCAACATCATTAAAGAAAAGCATGGTTGAGAAGGAAAGAACCAACCTCAAGCCGTCCGCAGCATTTATCAGTTACGGGTTTCCATACAACCGACTCAAGAATTACAGCTGAGACTCTCTCAGAGAGTTAAAGTGGTTGATGGACTGTTATGACCCCTAATGCACTATATATGTGTAAAAAGCAGTGTAGAACATATATACACAGAGAGTTAGAGCAGAGAAGATAGATAAGAGTAAACGCACAACAGTGCAGAGAAAAATTCCTTTTTTGGTGGAGCTGAAGCGTTCCTGTTGTAAACCCTCTGTTTAGAGGAAGACTATTCTGTAATATTTTTTTTTTAATACAAGTCTTTATTATGTGTTAAAGATCTTGTATTCGTATCAGAGCGTTGTTCTCTGGTCTTTTGTGTTTTGTATTTTAGCAGATAGAATATCCAACAACTGGTATAAGAGTTAGTCCAGGCACTCAGTGAGTTAAAAACAGAGTTTGTTTTTCACTGTAGGAGCTGTAAGAAGTTTATTGAGCAGAGAAAGTTTTTTATTTTTTTATTTTTTTTAATTATACAGCCAGTATCTCTTCTTTAAGATGGCAGATGCTAGAACTGGTTTGATAAATTCCCAACTGCCACAGTTTAATGGGAAAAATTATAGTTATTAGTCCATAACAATGAAAGCTTTGTTTCCTTCTCAAGGAATATGAGAGCTGGTTGAAACTGGCTATGCTGAACCTGCAGATGCAACAGCATTGGCTGCTTTAACAGTAGCAGAAAGAGACCAGTTGAAGAGCGACAGGAAGAAGGATGCCAAAGCCCTCTTTTTTCTCTTCCAATCAGTACATGAAATTGTTTTTCCAGTGATTGCAGCAGCAACAAAATCCCAGGAGACATGGGATATTCTCAAAACTGCCTATCAAGGTATGGAGAAGGTGAAGAATGCAAAGTTGGAGATGTTGAGGAGAGACTTTGAAACACTCAACATGAAGGAATCTGATACAATAAATTCATTCTTTACTCAGGTTATTGGGTTGATAACCGAGATAAGATCTCATGGTGAGATTCTTGAAGAAAGAAGGATTGTAGAGAAAATCTTGAGAAGTTTACCCTTAAGGTTTGAATCTATTGTGGTAGCAATATAAGAAACAAAGGATCTCTCATAGTTAACAGTAGATGAACTGAGTGCTTCTCTTATGTCTCATGAACACAGACTGAGTAGAGGAACAGATTCCTCCTTTGAGTAAGAATTCAAGACTCAGATGTCTTTTGGCCAAGGAAAAGGTCGAAGCAGAGCAAATAACAGAGGTCATGGAAGAAGCCAAAACAAAGGCAAAGATAATCCCGCAAGCACAAGCGGAAGGAGCTGCAATCAGAACCAAAATGAAGGTTCAAGCAAACAGCAAGCTCATGGAAAAATGTATTACAAATCCCAAGTCCAATGTCATTATTGTAAGAAATATGGGCACTACGCCAATGAATGTAGAAAAAAACAAAATGACATCAATAGTAGGCAAAATGCTAATTTTGCAAATGAAGTAGATAAGAATCCAAAGAATGTGTTGTTAACATGTAACGCTGCACAAGAAAAACAAGAAAATTTTTGGTTCTTAGACTCAGGTTGTAGTAATCACATGACTGGAAATATTGAAATGTTTGCCAATATGGATGAAAATGTGAAATTTGAGGTAACAACATGAACTGATAGTAAGATATTTGTCAAGGGTAAGGGCAAAGTCAATATCCGAGTAAGAAATAGAGAACAGATGATTGTGCCAGAGGTATATTATGTACCTGGTTTGAAATGTAATATTTTGAGCATTGGACAACTCATTGACAAAGGTTACAATGTGTTCTTCAAAGATGATATGTGTACAATCAGAGACATACCTTCATGTAAGAAGATCATTTCATAGGTGCAGATGACTAGTAGTGAAAGAAGAGAATTGGTTGTGGCACTTGAGATTTGGACATCTCAATTTCGTAGGCTTGAATCTGTTGCATAGAAAGGGAATGGTAAAGGGATTGCCATGGATCGAGAAACTGGACCACCTTTATGAAGGCTGCATCTTGGGCAAGCAACACAAAGAAAGCTTTTCAGCAGGAAAGAGTATAAGGGCAAAAGCACCCTTGGAAATTGTTCACTCTGATGTGTGTGGACCGATGCAAATACCATCATTTGCTGGAAATCAATATGTTCTAACTTTCATTGATGATTACACCAGAAAGACATGGGTGTATATGCTAAAACAGAAGAGTGAAGTGTTTGAGAAATTCCGCCACTTCAAAACACTGTTGAGAAGCAGTGTGGGCATTATATCAAAGTGCTCAGAACAGATAGAGGAGGAGAGTACATCTCCAAAGACTTTCTGCGATTTTGCAGAGATAATGGTATACAAAAGCAGTTCACCGCGAGATAGACACCTCAGCAAAACGGTGTTGCCGAAAGAAAGAATAGGACCATTCTTGACATGGTTAGAAGTATTCTGAAGGCAAAACACTTTCCGCATGAGTATTAGGCAGAAGCTATCACTTGTGCAGTTTACATCTTGAATAGATGCCCAACTAAAGTTGTCATGAACAAAATACCAGAAGAAGCATGGAGTGGTCAAAAACAAACTGTCACTCACATGAGAGTATTCGGTTGTGTAGCATATGCACATGTACTGGCTCAGCTAAGGAAGAAGCTTGACAATAAGGGGGAGAAGTGTGTCTTTGTTGGCTATTGTGATGAGTCAAAAGTATACAAACTCTATAATCCATCCGCCAAGAAATTGATAGTAAGTAGAGATGTGCAGTTCATTGAAGATGAAGCTTGGGATGGAAGCTTAGAGAAGACAGTCAATGTGAAGACAATTGTGTCTCACGAAGAAGAAGAGGAAGGGACAACAACAAATAATCCTTCCTTGGTGGCTCCTCCTCCACCACAGCAAGTACAACAAACCACACCACAAGCTCGAATTCGAACAGCCTTGAGAAGTCAAGGAAGTGCTTTTCGAAGCACATCACAGGGATCGAAAATACCCTCAAGTTCGGATGGAACTCCAAGCACACCAAGAAGACTAAGATTCAGAAATCTGAATGAGATTTATGAACATGGAGAGGTAAGTAACAATACCGGTCTGAATTCATTATTCGCTTTGTATTATCATGTTGATGACCCAGTTCATTTTGAAGATGTTGTAAATGAAGATAAATGGA
>APFE031250778.1:265640-294964 GCA_000404065.3 Pinus taeda
CCCTGAAGGCAAAGATGCCATTGGAGTTAAGTGGGTCTATAAGACCAAAAGCAATGTTGAAGGCAAGATTGACAGGCACAAAGCAAGACTTGTTGTGAAAGGCTACAATCAGCAACAAGGCAAAGACTATGATGAAACCTTTGCACTAGTAACAAGGATGGAAATAGTCAGAACAATGTCGTATATTGCGGTACAACACAAATGGAAGATTTATCAGATGGATGTTAAATCTGCATTCCTGAATGGAGTGTTAAAAGAAGAGGTTTATGTTGAACAACCTCCAGGCTATGAAGTTGAAGGCCAAGAGCATAAAGTCTGCAAACTGAAAAAGACTCTTTATGGGCTGAAGCAAGCTCCAAGAGCATGGTACAGTAGAATAGATGCTTATCTGATTGAA
This sequence comes from Pinus taeda, assembly GCA_000404065.3. Classification (NCBI taxonomy): domain Eukaryota; kingdom Viridiplantae; phylum Streptophyta; class Pinopsida; order Pinales; family Pinaceae; genus Pinus; species Pinus taeda. Next base: position 266,038 of record APFE031250778.1, read on the forward strand.
AACGGGTTCGATAAGAGTGATGGTGAACCCACACTCTACATAAAGGAGAATGACGGTAAGATACTTATTGTTGTTTTATATGTAGATGATTTGATTTTTACTAGCAATGATGCTTCTCTCATTGTTGATTTTAAGGCAGTCATGAAAAGTGAATTTGAAATGACTGGCTTGGGCTTCTTAAGATATTTTCTTGGAATTGAAGTAGACCAAAGTGAAAATGGTGTTTTCATTTCTCAAGTTAAATATGTAGAAGCAATGTTGAAGAGATTTAACATGCAGAACAACAAAGCAGCTGTGACTCCAATGGTAATGGGGTTGAAATTGACCAAAGAAAACAACAGCAAGCATTTTGATCCAAAATTGTACAAGTGCATAGTTGGCAGCCTTATGTACTTGACTGCAACTAGGCCGGACATTATGCACATTGTGAGTTTAATCTCCAGATTTATGGAAAGACCGAAAGAGACTCATTGGCAGGAAGCCAAGAGGATTCTAAGGTATGTGAATGGAACAAAGGGGTTTGGTATTCTATACTCCTCTTCTGAAAGTTTCATGTTGGCAGGTTACATTGACAGTGATTGGGCTGGAACTGTTGATGATAAGAAAAGCACATCAGGATATGTGTTTCATATGGGATTGGGAGCCATCTCATGGGCTTCCAAGAAGCAACCAGTTATGTCTTTGTCAACAGCAAAGGCAAAGTATGTGGTAGCAACAGCAGCAGCATGCCAAGCAGTGTGGCTGAGAAGAATTCTCAGAGATTTGTGTCATGAACAAGGAAATGGCACAACCATTTACTGTGACAATAGCTTAGCAATAGCATTGTCTAAAAACTCAGTTTTTCATAAAAGGACAAAGCACATAGACACCAAATTTCACTTCATACGTGAATTGGTTAACAATGGTGAGATTGTTTTGCAGCACTGCAAAACAGAGGATCATTTAGCTGATATCTTGACAAAACCATTGGGAAAGAAAAGTTTTGATCATTTCAAGAAATGCCTGGGTATGCAGAAAAACCCAGCAGTTGAAATTAACGGGGAGTGTTTGAAATTAATTCCAACTGCAGCATCAGTTGAGAAGAAATCACAAATCACATCTCATCGCAAATCGCATTAATCCCGTCACCTGTCCTCCGCACTGCGATGCGACGCTATGCGATCATGCGATGCGATCGCAGATCGCAGATCACAAACCTTAAGCCATTAGGCGTTAAGCTCTCCGCTTTTGTTTTCTGCGATTGCGACACTGCGATGCGATATTATCGCACATCACAAATTGGCCATTTCTCACTTTGTCTCATTCTCCTGATAAAGTTTTGTGATACGATCCTGCCGCTCATCTGCTGATCCGATGGTCCATATTTGTTCTCCTCAAATGCACGTCACTGTCATGCTGCATTTACGCATTTTACCTGTTTGTGTTCCCAAGGATGAAAGTTGGCTTTGCGCCATAACTGCTCACCAACAGTATTAAAGAAAAGCATGGCTGAGAAGGAAAGAATCAACCTCGAGCTGTCCGCAGCATTTATCAGTTACGAGTTTCCATATAACCGACTCAAGAATTACAGATGAGACTTTGTCAGAGAGTTAAAGCGATTGATGGACTGTTATGACCCCTAATGCACTATATATGTGTAGACACAACAGTGTAGAACATATATACACAGAGAGTTAGAGCAAAGAAGATAGATAAGAGGAAACACACAACAATGCAGAGAAAAATTCCTTTTGTTGTGGAACTGAAGCGTTCCTGTTGTAATCCCTTTGTTCAGAGGAAGACTATTCTGTAATAATTTTTTTTAATACAAGTCTTTATTATGTGTTAAAGATCCTATATTCATATCAGACCGTTGTTCTCTAGTCTTTTGTGTTTTGGTATTATAGTAGATAGAACATCCAACATGCATTACTCAATGAAGGTGTAAGGCATGCAAAGAAGCAAAGTTGTTGGAGTTGCACAATGGCACAATTACAAATCTTTTGGGATGTTAGTACATCATTTTTTTTCTTTTTTCTTCTAAATACGGCCTTCTCTTTGAGCTTAGGGAAACAATCTGTTCCATCCTGGTTTCTCGTCATTCACTAGATTGGCTACAGTTGGCCTCTTCATTCTTCTTTTGAAGCTCTTGATTTTTATGCTTCAATTTTTGAAAGCTTGGTTTCACAATTTTTTTTTTTTAATTCATGGGCAGCAAGAGTAAGCCTTAGAAGATTGGGCATCCACGTTATAACGCAACATGGAAATTCAGTAGTGGCATTATAATTTAGTAACCTAACACTTCATCGCCTAATGCGCCCACAATTCTTCGAAAGGTTAGTTATCGTAACTTTTATTAAAAAAGGGTGCACATACAAAGTATGTGGACTCAAAGTTCAACATCTTAGCTGGCCTCTTCATTCTTCTTGTGAAGCTCTTGATTTATATGCTCCAATTTTTGAAAGGTTGCTCTCACATTTTTTTATTTTTTTTTAATTCATGAGCAACAAGAGTAAACCATAGAAGATTGGGCATCCACGTTATAACGCAACACGGAAATTCAGTAGTGGCATTACAATTTTGTAACGTAACACTTCATCGCCTAATGCACCCATGATTCTTCAAAAGGTTAGTTATCGTAATTTTTAGGGAAAAAACGGTGCACATACGAAGTATGTGGACTCAAAGTTCAACATCTTTGAAATTTGAAGTGGGGCTCTTCATGCGAAGGAGAATTCCATTGGGCATGAGAATGAAAATTCACTGGTACATTGTCATTTGGTGAACGACACTTTTTCCACATTTTTAATTTTTAACTGGATGATTATGGAGAAGAATTAAAGTTTTTTCATTCATAACATAAAACACCATGTATTGATAAATTTTGTGTAGAAATTACTACAGTGAATATTAAAGTTGACATGAACGCTATAGAAAATGATAATGTTAATGAAATCTTCATGTAATGGAGTGTTAAGGAGATAGGTTTTTTTATAGACTTATGTTGTAGTAAATATTGATCATGAAAAACGCACAGTAGAAGATGTCATGGCAACAATCCACATATGAGTAGATTTTTGAAGAAGTAGAGAACATGCATGGTCAAACGGAAGGGCTCCACAGGGAAATGAATGAACTGAAATTAGAAGCCTACAACAAAAATACAAAACTGAAACAATTTAAAGGCTACAAGATATATAAGAAAAGAGAAAGAAAAATAAATCCATCCTATCTCATGCCAAAATTTTTGAGTCATTTTTTGTAAGCCTCAGCAGCAGGAAACTTAGTAGCAACAAAAAATAGGATGGTGTGTTTGGAGCATTAATCTGATGGTCCCTAGTTTGTCTGTGAGTTGTCATAGGAATTTTATTTTAGTCTAATGTTGTTGAGTTATATTAGAGTTATAGTCCAGTTATTCATTACTATTGTCTCCTATCTAATCTATTTAGTTGTTTGAGAATATCGAGAAGAGAACTTTGCTCCACACTTTTAATCTTCAATATTTAACTTTTAACTCAAAATGAAAAATCTGAATTTACTTTAAACATGATTTGTGTTTATTCTTTTTGAAGTCAGTTTGTATGTTTAGAAATTAACATTTTATCTTAAATATACATGTAGTAAATTAATGACCTTTTCCTAACAACATGGTAAAATTAATATATATATATATGTGTGTGTGTGTGTGTGCGCGCGCGCGAGTGCGAGAGAGAGGGTGATAACATTATCTAATGCTGCATTACATAATTCCCCATAGTTAGTTATGGAGATCCTATAAGAGAAATATAATGCTTACTTTCATATTAATAAGACATTTTTACTTAACTTGTTGTCTATCTTGGAATAAGGATTTTAGAATTTTGATTTTGAATTAAAAAAATTGATTATTAAAATGATATCTAAAAACTATACCAATAACTGTCCATTTATATATATAATTGAGTAATTGCTTGTACCATTAAGATTTAATAAGTAGTGCATATTCTTGGTTGTCTTGAGAGATATAGTGATGCAATTAAACTATAACCATGGATATTATTTTTTTTGGTTTCATTTGTTATTTTATTTTAACAAATTATGAAAATATGATATATAGACAAGTGTCTCTCCTCCATCTTTATTATTGAATTCCAATTTTGATTTTGGTTACGCTATCCATTTTCCATTATCAATTGCACATGTCAAAGGGAAAGGTTCTAAACCCCTGGGAACCTTCTCTAGAATGGAAGTCCCTAGTGTTTATAATGTCTTTTATCCCAATCAAAAAGACTTTCGGACTCCGATGCTTCAATTTTCTCCATCTACATTTTGAATGGAGAAACTAGTTTATGAAATTTTTATTGAGTTAGTTAGGTATCCATGATAAATAGTTTGACGCTTTGTGACTCTTCCTTGAAATTCTCTTCTCTAGTAGGATAAGTAATCATTGCATTGGGCATGAACGATGGACTTAGTAAGACTCATCAAACCCTCATATAGTGAACGATTTACTAGAGTTTGCTTTAGGCATATCTCTTGAACAACGGTTATTGAAGTTTTCTTTTCATTAGGAAAGATTTGAATATAAACACATGCCTATGAAATCCGTGTATGGGTGGAACTCAAACTCCTCTAATCATGTCAAGCAGGTCTGCACGTTTGATTAGGTACTTTTCGCTCTAGGGTTTTAGATAATGCATTAATATATTTCGAAGAGCATTTAAATTGAAATGGCCCTTTGCTAGTAAATGGTTCTTATATGAAAATACTATGCAAATATAAATTCTTACACGAGGATTGAAATTTCTCAATACCTGAGATTTTAAATCACCCCATTCTCTTCATGACAATATCATATTGGGTTCTATTAAGAGAGGAAAGATATTTTCGCTCCTCCTAATGTCTTGTGTTTATTTATCTTGAGTTCAGAGTCTGGGCTTGCCCAAAAGTCTGGGGAATATCCATGCTAAAGGTCTTAGGTAGTAATATTGAGGAGATAATCTTTTGCAAAACAATTCCCACAAATATTGCATCTACCTTGTGAACATGTATCTTCATGTTTAACTGGAAAGTCGAAGTGAACCACATTTATTTAAAGTCAACAATAATTGTAGTAAGTGAAATGAAATAGTAATTGAATTAACCCCATTTCACTTCATAATGTGAGAACTAATGATTGAGCTAGTGATAATGAGTGCATGATATGAATGAGAACTAAGTCATATCAGAAATTACTCATTGAACTTCGCGATGTTTGTATAAGAGAGTATTCTCACACCTTTAGAGATTTGTAAGATTTTTAGGTTAAGTAAATAGTTAGAATCTGATTTGGAGGCCAAGTTTAAACGCACCGTTTCTCACGTAATTGTTCAATTTATGTTATTAATATTCATGTTTGAAGACGTAAAATCATTCTTATAAATTCTTATAGTTTTGATGGGGAAGAATGTTAAACTCAATGTGCCGATTGTTTTACATAATATGTTTTCGAATATTTGGAAGATTATAATAATAGCGAGAAGTTCTTTGGTTCGACATTATTTGGAATGGTTTGTGATATAAAATTTTACAATCACCTTTTCTTTAGGTTCTTAAATAGTTAAGAAATAATAAAAATAAAGAAATTTTAATAAGTTAAATGGTCGTCTTTTTATTATTACACATTTTGGGGTGTTTGGTAGGACTCTTTTGATTTATTGGTTTTTTTTAATACATATAATAGATTTTGCAAGGTATTGGTATTGTGGAGAATTTACAATTTACCATTGAGATTCCAATTGATTTCTATTAAATTCTTGGTAAACTAAACAAGAATATATGCTTGAAAGGATTCCACAACATATAACATTTAGACTACAACATAATGATTAGGGAAAAATTATTTCAAAACTATTTTTATATCCCCCATTGTTAATAAATTCTAGTACCATTGAATTAGTACCATTGACATTTTTAATTCACTAGCATGGAGTTTATGATAACACTTTAAAAATTATTATAGAAATAAGAATATATATATATGTCATCCGCTAGTTAAAAAAATCTATGTTCATCCTAAATAGGATTTTTTTGATGAATTTATTCTCTATATATATATAAAATCTTTTTGACCCAGGCACAAGGAGGCATCAAAATTCTTAATTTAATAAATTTCAACCAACCCTCTTAGTGCTTCCCGTTTAGGATAAATTTATGTTGGCTTATTTATTAATACATTGTTATGTGTATATATGTAAGTGGGAATTTAGGAATTAGAATCTCGTGACTAAATGTAAGTGCCACGTAGTGATATATGTTTCCTTTTCTGTTTTTTTGGGAACAATATGCTAAATGCAAGAGATAGGTTGAAAGAACTATTTCCTTTTCCAAGACATAGGATGAGTAGAAAGTACAAATATCTATATATGTATTTTTTTTTTAATATATTAAATACGATCTATTTTTCTTTTAGAAAAAATGTAGATTTGTAGTTATTTCAGTTTTATTTAATCATTTTTATGTTTGCATAAAATGAATTTTTGAATAAAGTAATGTTTTTTGTGTTTTTGTCAACTAACGAGTCTAGATTCATCTTCACCTAGATATATATAATGTTAAGGGGAATCTAATCTTTTGAGGTGAAAACTTATCTTTTGAGTGCAAAACTTCAGGAAAGGTTTTCACCTCAACAAATTTTATCTCTCTTGACCCTTGATAGATCCAGGTTAAGATGAATCTAGACTGGTTATACAATATTATATAATATCTATATTTTTATTTATGTGTCACTTTCTTATTCCCCCTCTATCTCACCCCCCAAACATACACACTCCCCCTCCCTCTTCCCCTCTCTGTCTCTGTCTCCCTCTTCCCCTCTCTCTCTCTCCCTCCCTCTTCCTATTTGTCTCTCTCTCTTCCCTCCTCTCCCCTCTCCAAGAGTCCCTTATCACTACCTCTCTATATATCTTTTTCCCTATTTGTCTTTCATCTTCCTTCCCTCTCTATGCGCCTCCAAATCCACCTCTCTCTCCTTCTATCTCTTGAGTACTCTCTCTCCCTTTCTCTCCCACCTCCCTCTATCTCTCCCCCATCATTTCTCTATCTCTTCCCTCCAACTCTATCACTATCTCCCTCCCTCTCCCATTCTCTTTCACCTCTCCATATTTTTGCTTCCCTCTCTCTCTCTCTTGCTTTTTCTACCTATCTCTCTCCCCTCCTCTTCTCTCTCTTCCCTCATATACTCTCTCCATCTATCCCTTGTCACTTCCACTCTATCTCTCAATGTATTTGTTCTTTCCTCCCTCTCTCTCCCTGTCTCCTCCCCCCATAACTCTTTGTCTCTCCACCCTCCACCTTTGTCACTATCCCTGTCATGACCCGACACTAGTGGTGACACAATTTCCACTTGTGCGTAGGTTGAACACACCAACCAACCATTTCATTTTCTTACCACTATGGTTCACAGACTACGCCTAGCACCAACACTTAGATTATTTTTTGTAAAGTGTTCACTTTCTTCAATAATGTAGCAAAAATAGATTAATTTAACTTTCATCAACATTTACTCCATAAACAACATCACTGCAATTACACACATTTATGAAGGGAGGGGAAATCTCGAACAAGTCTTCCCAACACATCTATAAAATCTTAAAAATTACAAGTATAAATAATTTTACAACCTTGGACAACCTTCTTAACTAGACTTACCCGACTTGTGTCTCTGCATGACTCGACCTCCACTCTTGCAAGACCCGAATGACACAACCCGAACAACCCAAATGACTCGAAAAATCCAAACGATAAAAAAAACTCACATGGGTTCTATGCACGAACAAAAAAGCTACACACATGATGCACACGTGTTTTGGGCACGTCCCGATCTGAATGACCTGAACAACTGCACACACGGGTTGTCTACTCAACCCAGCCCGAACGGCCCAAACGACTACACACACAACCCACAAGACGTACATGGGTTCTCAGCACAGCCCTAATCTAATTACTACACACACAAACCACATGACGCACATGGGTTCTATGCATGACCCAACCTGAATGACTCGAACGACTGCACACATGACCCACACGATTTTTTCTAAACGACTCACCCTTGTTCCTTCACTTAGCTCACCCACCATGCGGGCTCATCCAAGTTCTTCCTTTGTCCAAATTCAAGTGACTTGGACAAATTGCTTGATTTCGAAATGACTGGAAACCTTCATTCATTTATAAACATTACTACCTGTTCATTTTTTTAAAGGTCATGTCTTTTGGTTATCTCCATTGGTTGGTTTACCCATATGCATGCCCAACCAATACACCCACATCTCTACACATGCCACTTCATATTTTACTAAGTCATGGGACGACCTTCGTTCAGTCAGGTGGAAGCCCTGGGTTGTTCGCACAGTCCCGCCCGTCACACCACCTGGTCACCTAATGCCAGTCGCACTGCTTGGTCGCCCAATGCCCGTCACACTACCTAGTCGCCCAATGCCCATCGCACTGCTCGATGGCCCAACTCCTATCACAATCTCTACTGAGTCTCCTTTAACCAAAATTACCCATCATTCACCTTTAATCGAATATGAGTCGCCTTTAATCGAACTTTCCATCTCCTCACCTTTAACTAAACAAGATTCCGCTTTAACCAAACTTGTTGATCGCACGCGCCTTTAACCGATTTCTTTGGTTTTTTGACTCTCTCTTATGCCTGTGATTGTCATGGGCACTTGACCAACTCAAGGCCCTAAGATCCTCCCCCACTATAAAAAGGTTGTCATCCTCAACAACACATCATTTCGAAAAACTCTATCGCCAAGACCAAAATGCCGCAAAGTGTCATTATCTCCAACATCAAAAATTCATGATACATGAACACCCTACTCTCCTTCACATGAGCCTCCACCAACCGTCATGACTCTATGTATGTGTAAGACTCCTCAATCCATGGTCATCAACCATACTCATTGCAATCCTCCATACTGCCCCATCATGTGCGTGATTGCCCCCTGTAACTCGGTTGCATGCTACAACTGCAACTCATATCACACTAATCCACTAGGTATTGTCATCATCATGTGAATTGTTGCTATGATACTCCAACTCAACTCAAACACATCTCAAAACACTATCAACCCCCCATGACTCGAATTAGTTCGGTGATCAGTCCAACTATCGCACTCAACCCATGAGAATGAACCTCCTCATTCCTTTAGTGATTATTTCTCCAGCAGTTTTTCACATCCTCAACTCAATCAAGAACTCTTCAATCAATACAATTCTCACTGTGTCATAGCAAAGTCCATGAAGAAACTCGATCCCGTCTGCGATATGTTACTCATCATTGTTGTCAAAGTGGCAAGTTTACACCTACCTCATCATCTCGTCCATGTGCTACCCATGATTATATACCAATAGCCTCCATTCCCATCAAAACTAGCTAAGTCGAAACAAATCAACCCATGCCTATGTCCTCCCATGAAGGAACCTTCATTGTTGACACTCTATCTAACTCCAAAATGTCCCATCTCTATCGTATACATCAAATCACTCCTCATTAACACAACCCATACAATGTTCCAAGGTATGCATCCCATACCACATCAAAGTCAAGTACAACATTTAACCTCAACTCCTAAATGACCAAATACTCCAAGAACACCATAATATGAAGTCTTCAATGGCTGCAACTCTCTCAAGTCACCATGAGCTCCCATGAACCATATCCATCCAACACTTCAACAAGAAAACTTGTCTCCATCCCAAGTGCCATCGCAATATGCTACTTCCCTCTTTGTCGTATCAATAATCTCATAGGTTGCCCATGTCTCCAAAAAACACATGGCCTTACTATCCAAATGTGCACAACATCCCCATTGGTCCATCAACAAAAATTCCTCATGTCGCAATTGGTAACTCGATTATGTCCAACATCCTTAACTTGGAAGTCCTCCTTGATTCCCATTAGTGACATCTCCATAATTTCGCTCACTTAATGCCCCTACATGATGTCTACCATGTGCCCATATTTCTAACTCAATGCCCATGACTTTAGCTACCTAATATATCCACTATAGTGGACCCAATACAACTCTTGTCATCGCATTCTTTCTGTCATTCAATTTAGTGCCCTCGATCACTCTACCCTCATATCGCATCATAGGTACCTTTAGTCATCATTGCCTACCCCAATAATGGTCTACCCAAGGCTGCCTCTTGGTCTCAGCCATCAACAAGCCTACCCATGTATCATGTATACCATATCCACTCCTTCCCTTTAGTTTTTCCATGAGTCATGTTGGGAACTTAGTCAATTCTCCATTTGGCTAAAGAATGACTCATCCATCGCAAGGCTCATCATGTTCCACCCTTGTCATGGGAATTTGCACATTTTTCCATGAGGTCATAAACTACCCCAACAAGTCCTCTAACAAACAATGCTCTTTTCTGCCCCAATGCACAACATGTCATCATAATCATCCATGGAATGTTTTTCCATCGCATAAGCAAAATTTCTTTGCTTATTTCTGCATATGGCCCATCCTTCAAAAGTTACAACAAAAGATAAGTAACGACAATACTTACATTTTCATGAGGTCACTCCATGTGAGTTCCTCCGATCATCAATTTCTGCAATGTGCACGAACATGGTCCAACTTGGGAAATTTTCATTGCCCCAAGTTCCTCCTCTGTCATCGACACACCTACAACTTCTTCTTCTTCACAGGTAGCTTCCTCCTCTTTGTCACAATTGGTAGCTTCACCTTGCTCCATGGCCCAACCAAGTTGAAGCAGCTCTTCTTCCACATTCCTTTCCAAGACCTCAAGTTCATCCCAAATTCTTGGTCTTTCTTCCTTCATGCATTTTAACTTGTACACGGTTTGCACATGTCTTTCACAATTCTATTTCATCATTTAGCTTTGGCGCTGACCATTGTCTTACCCTTGCCAAAATTCCTAATATTGGATTGTAGCCAACTAAACAGCGCCCATGTTCAATACCAACTACAACCATTGCTTCCATATTCCTTCTTCAACTTCAAATTATCTCAACTTTACTTGAACCAAGTCTAATACCATTTGTAACAGCCCCACACTAGTGGTGACTCAATTTCCACTTGTCGTCGGGGTGTGACACCAACCAACCTTTTCGTTTTCTTGCTACTATGGTTCATGGACTACGCCTACCACAAACACTTCGAATTTTTTTTTTCAAAATAAAATTTTAAACAATAATAAATCATCATCCCACACTAAATTGTTTCAGTAGATTAAAAAATATAACTATTTTATCTGTTACACACTCAGAAAAAGAAATTAGATTATTTTTCTTTATAAAAACTAGATATAAAATTATGTTATTTAATATTGACATTGAAATATTTTACTTATGGCTCACAATAAAATATTTTTTGTTACTAATATATTCTTGTTTTAAGTATCACATGTACACTTAATTTAGAATCAACCTTGATCAATTTTAACATCGATGGATTCAATTTCTTGAGGTGCAAAACTCTTTTCTTAGTGCAAAACTTAAGGAAATGTTTGCACCTCTAGAGATTTGATCTATCTCAGCCTTTCTTGAGGTGCAAACCTCTTTTCTGAGTGCAAAACTTAAGGAAATGTTTGCATCTCTAGAGATTTGATCCATCTCAGCCTTTGATAGATCCGAGTTAATATGGATCTAGGTTTCTTATATAATACTATATAATATCTATATTTTTATCTATGTGTCCCTTTCTTAGTCCCTCTCTCTATCTCACACCCCCAAACATATAGAATCTCTCTCCCCATATCTATCTCTATCCCTCCCTCCTTGTTCCTCTTTTCCTCTTTCTCTTACCTCCTACTCTCCTCTCTCCCTCACTCTCTCTCCATCACTCGATTGTCACTCCCTCTCTCTCCTTACATTTCTCCCTCCTTGTCTTTCGTCTTCCTTCCCTCTCTCCCCCTCCAACTTGATCTCTCTATCCTTCTCTCTCTTGAATCCTCTCTCTCCCTTTCTCTCCCACCTCCCTCTATCTCTCCCCACCCATCATTTTCTCCCTCTCTTTCTCTCTCTCTCTCCCCTCCAACTTTGTGCCTCCCTCTTTCTCTCTCTTACCCTTCTCTCCACACATCTTCTCTATCTTCCCTCCTCTCCTCTGTCCCTCTCTCTCTCCATCTCTCCCATGTCACTCCCTGTTTCTCTCCACCTTTATCTCCCTATGTATTTGTTCTTTCCCCCGTCTCTCTCCCCCTCCCCTATGTCCCTCTCTCGTACCCCCCATCACTCTCTCTCTCTCTCTCTCTCTCTCTCTCTCTCTCTCTCTCTCTCTTTGTCTGTCTCTCTCTCTCCACTGAACTTTGTCAATATCTCCCTCCCTCCCTCTCTCTCCGCCTCTCTTCCCTTCACTTTGCTTGTTGTTATGCTTGGATCGAGTTAAGATGGATCTTCATTGGTTCTTACTAATATTGTTTGTATTATATAAATTTCACATCTTTAAATATAAGATAATTCTCATTTTTATTTTTATTCAAATCTTAATTTAATTTCTATGGGAATATTTTAAGTAGTCATGAAGATAGAGAGTTCAGATATATCTCAAAATTAATTATAACCATTTTTCTGTTATATTCAATTAAAAAAATTTCCCTGTGATATTTTCAGTGATAATGACATCAAAATTCATTTCTCGAGACTTTTGAACCAACCGATGTGGTTCATCATTATGACAAGATGAAGAAACACATTAGTCAAATACAGAGACAAATCATTGTAACTTCTAAAAGGAAACGACTAGTTTTGAACCAACAATGTGGTTCATCATTATGACAAGATGAAGAAACACATCATTATGACAAGATGAAGAAACACATTAGTCAAATAGAGAGACAAATCACTCTAACTTCTAAAAGGAAACGACTACTTTTGAACCAACAACGTGGTTCATCATTATGACAAGATGAATAAACACATCATTATGACAAGATGAAGAAACACATTAGTCAAATAGAGAGACAAATCACTCTAACTTCTAAAAGGAAACGACTACTTTTGACTGGACCAAAAATTAGGGGAAGAATATTTACTTTTATTTAAATAAATAACCTTAAAATAAATATGTTTCAAAAACTTGATATGGATCATGGAAGTCTAATTTCTATAAAAAAAAATGTTATAACATTAAATTATAATAAAAGATTTTTTTATTGTATAATAAGTTTTATGTTTTGGGCATGTGATATAGGTATACCATGGTATTATTACAAATTATATTTACAAGTTAGTAATATTCATGGTAAAGTGGGGGAGAGTATTGATAATTAAGAATCTTGTCATATTGTTATAAAGTATTTTGATTGTGAGATAGGTAATGAATTTTTGGGAGGTGGTATTGATAATCCATGGTATTAGCCCATGTTATTGTAACACAACCTATTCACAAGTTCATAATATCAATGACAAAGTGGGGGTGAATATCCATGATCATGAAACTTGTCATACTGTTATAAGATATTTTGATTGTGAAATAAGTTATACTTCTGGATTTAAGACATATGTGGTTCATTTTTTCTTAAGTTAATCTTCTGAATATCCACGGTAATAACCAATATTTGTCAATGTTTTAAATCCAAATGGGGATCCATCATGAGGACCATTATGTTAAGTCATGTTATTGGTCCATGGTATTATAACAGTCTATTTACAAGTTAATAATATCCATGGTAAAGTGGAGATGAATATCCATGGTTAAGAATATTTTCATATTGTTATAAAATATTTTGATTGTGAAATAAATTATGATTTTTGGCATGTGGTAGTGATAAGTCATGCTATTGTAACAAAGACAATTTTATAAAAGTTAATAATATCCACTGTAAAGTTGGGGTGAATATCCATGCTTAAGAATCTTGTCATAGTGTTCTTAAGCATTTTGGTTGTGAAATAAGTTATGGTTTTTGGGGTTACATATTGATAAGACATGGTATTGGCTCGTGCAACAAATGCTCGTGTAATTTTTTATTATCACTTGAGCCAACATTTAGATGTTTGCACTCATCCCCCGATCACTTTTGACTTATTATTATTATTATTAATTAAGCCAATATTTAGAATTATTTACATACTTACATTATATCTACACATCTACTCTATACTCTATGTAAATATCATTTATCTATATTAATTAATAAATAAACCACCCAAATAAATATTCATTGGTTTTCTTATTACAAACTAATAAAACAAACTTATAAAGACAATTCTTAATTAATTTTTATAATTATTATTGACAAATGAAAAAATTAACAATCTTAAGCCCATGGGACTTTGAGTTGATGGTGAATGGGTACACTGTTAAGGCACTCCATGTGGGTGCTTATTTAGCAAAAAAAAGTTACTTACTTACCAAAAAATAACAATCATATCATTTTAATGTTAAAAAAAAAATAGTTACTTGCCAAGAAAAATAACAATCTTATCATTTTAATGTTAGAAAGCATTAATCTCACTATCCCTAGTTTACCTGTCACATGTGATAGAAAATTTTAAGTTTGTCCAATTCAATTGAGTTGATACACAGTGTTTATTTAGTCCCGTTGAACTGATTGAGTTATTAATTACTATTGTTCTTCTGTCAACTATTTAATTAAGGGCGCTTAGCTCCAGACTTTCAATCATTAACATGGTATTACGGTGCAGCATGCATTAGACTCCTTGAGAGCAGTGGAGAGAAGTAGGAGGCGTTTGCTTAAAATTCGTTGAGAGAGTAGCAAAGAACGAGTGACGAAACTGGACACGCCCAAGGAGAAGTTGCTATCCTTGTGGAAATACGAGAGGATCATTTAGTGAAAAACGTTGGCATAGAGTACATGCGGAAGCGTGGATGTAGATCGAAAACCGTAATGGGATTGGTGAAGAGCTCGACAGAGTCAGTTCTGTTGTAACACACCCTCAACAGTTAGAAATAATAGAAAGGCTTTTTTCTCGGCGGAGCCTTATCTATGGTTTCCCCGTCGTTACGATAATGTAGCTCCCGTTGGGCGTTGCAGCGCCCTAGCGTTGCAGCTCGGGCGGGCGCCCTCCGCACGATGAAGAAATCGACTAAGTACCGAAGAAACGCCACTTATGCGCAAACGTTGGATGGACACGCAGATAAGGGGAGGCATTCATATGTTTATACCATGGGACAATGGCAACTCATGGGCGAGCCAACCAACGGGACGATTGGGTGTGGAGCACGTTTGTGGGGCGGGCCGACCATGTGCGGAGGCAGTGATCGGGTAGCGTGGGCGACGAGTTGTGGAGGTCGGCCGGGTGACAGCCCCCTCCTACAACACATATAAAACGAGCGAACGAGCGATGGATGAAACATCGCATTCGGTCAAGGAAAATCATCGTAGCTCAAGCGCACGGTCTTAGTGCGAAGAGGGGAGAACGATGATTATCACAGGACGCACGGAATGCGCCCACAGCACCGAGCAAGGCAAGGTGTGGTGTGACGAACTGAAAAACAGCACGCGGGTAGTGCCGAACGCAGGCACGGGTGAACGCCGCCCGCCCGTCGGGTGAACGACCAGGTGAAGGCGTGGCGACCCACCCGCCCGTGGGTAGAGGTGAACGCGTAGCGTTGGCAGAGTTTGGTGTTGGGTGTGCGCGGTTGGCACGGTGCGCCCATACGGTGAACGCTCGGAGGTTGGAGTTGGGTGTGCGCGGTTGGCACGGCGCGCCCTACGGTGAACGCTCTTGGGTTTTTGTTGCAGTTCGAGCAGCCGCCGTGCGCTCTTGCACGGGCGGGCACCCGCCCGGTTGTAAACGCCGGTCGAGCTAGTCTCCCGGTCATATTGTAAAATCTCTTTATATAATAAAAGAATTTTATTATATGCATTGTTGTTGTTCTTGATTATGTTTATCATGTTATTATGATGTTATTCCGCACATTATAATTTAACAAGTGAATATTAATGAAAGTGAAGGCGTAGTTCGTAAAACACTTAACCATGGAAACGGTGAGTCGTTTAGGCTGTGCCGCACCCACTCAACTTAAGAAAAAAAGAGTTGGGGGCGTGACAGGTGGTATCAGAGCAGACTCACGACGAGTGAAGCTGGTGTATGATGAAGCTGATACACACCTGCACTTCGTGACAGGTGGTATCAGAGCAGGTTCAAGGAGGGTTGAAGCTATGGTTGAATCTAATTCAGGGTTGAAGAGGCTTGAGGATAAGCGACGAGAGCGGAAATGGATGCAGGTTATCGAGAAATCATGGATGAACAGTCTGGGTTTCGTAGACTTGATGGTCCGTGGAAAGACCACTCAAGCTCTTGTGGACACAGGGGCCACCCATAACTTCATGACGACACGGTTGGCTAGAGATGTCAGACTGACGATCGTTCCATCCAACATGGAGGTCAAGGTAGTGAAATCTAAGGCCAAGGTGATGGGTTTGGCACACGAAGTGCCGGTGCAAATAGGAGACTGGACGAGTCAGTTGGACTTCACGATGATGGAGATGAATGACTTCGATGTAATACTTGGACAAGATTTCTTGAAGGGCAACAAGGCTATTGTTGTCCCCTTCTGTGATGAGGTGATGCTGGTTGGACGGACACGAACTTGGACTTTTCCCACACATAGGCAAAGGAGGGAAGTCAATGTGCAGCATGTTTCTGCACTAAGTTTGGAGAGAGCCATGAAGGAATTAGACGTGGAGACATATGCGGTGATGTTCAAAGGAGTCGAAGGTGATGAAGTGGGGACGCCTATTTCAACTGAGATTTCTGATGTGCTCGCCGAATATGCAGATTTGATGCCTGATGAGCTTCCGAAGAAGCTTCCACCAAGGCTTGCGGTGGACCATAGCATTGACCTTGAACCAAGGAAGAAACCCCTGGGTAAAGCACCTTATCGATTATCAGGGCCTGAGTTGGAGGAATTGAGACGGCAGCTAAAGGAGTTAGCTGATGCAGGTTTCATTAGACCTTCAAGGTCCCCATATGGAGCTCCGATATTATTCCAGCGAAAGAAGGATAGCAATGAGCTAAGGATGTGCTATGACTACCGTGCATTGAATAAGAAAACGGTGAGAAACATGTATCCTTTGCCATTGGCTGCTGATTGCTTCGACAAGCTTGCGAAGGCCCGAGTGTTTTCCAAGCTAGACTTGAGGTATGATTACTATCAGGTGCGGATTGCCGAAGGAGACGAGAAGAAGACAACAATTGTAACAAGGTATGGTAGCTTTGAGTTCCTTGTTATGCCATTTGGGTTATGCAACGCTCCTGCGACATTTTGCACTTTGATGAATGATGTCCTACGACCGTACTTGGACTCGTTCGTGGTGGTATACCTGGATGATATAGTGGTTTACAACGATAACATGGAGGATCATAAGAAGCACTTGGCAATGGTTTTCGAGGCACTGAGAGAGAATCAGTTGTTCTTGAAAAAGTCTAAGTGTGTGTTTGCTCAGACTGAGATACCGTTCCTTAGGCACATCGTTGGACAGGGGTACATACAGATGGAGCCGAGCAGGGTGAAGGCTATCGAGGACTGGGTTGAACCGAAGAATTTCCATGATATGAGGGTGTTCTTGGGCATGACCAACTACCAACGAAAGTTCGTAGAAGGTTACTCCAAGGTAACATCGGCACTGACAGACCTACTGAAGAAGGACAAGAAGTGGTGTTGGACAAAGAAATGTCAAAAGGCATTTGGTGATTTGAAGAGAAGGATGGTTACAGCACCAATACTGAAGCTACCTGACTTTGGGAGACCATTCGAGGTGCACACTGATGCTTCAGATTTTGCCATAGGAGGAGTTCTTATGCAGGATGGGCATCCAGTGGCCTATGAGAGTCTGAAGTTGTAGGATAGAGAGCGGAGGTATCTGGTTCATGAGAAGGAGATGACTGCGATCATCCATTGTCTTCATATATGGAGGCATTACTTGATTGGGAAGCCTTTTGTTGTCAAGACTGACAACGTTCCAGCTAGTTATTTTGCATCACAACCGAAGCTTTCTGCGAAGCAAGCTCGTTGGCAGGACTTCTTGGCAGAGTTCGACATGTCTATTGAGTATAGGCCGGGTAGACACAATGCATTAGCAGATGCCCTTAGTAGAAAGGGACAGCTTGCACCATTGGAGGGAAAAGACCGGGCAGCAAGGAGTAGAAGTTGGATTTGGATGTCGGAAGAGATGCAAAACAAACTGAAGGAAAGTGTGGAGACCGATACTTTAGCGCAGAATATAGTGAAGCAGATAAAGGAGGGAAAGACACGCAGGTTCTTTCTACGAGATGGTTACTTGTTCTTTGGGAGCCGACTCTATGTTCGAAAGACATCTGGTCTTAGGAGGCACCTCTTGAAGGAGTGCCACGATTCTCCATGGGTTGGCCACCCAGGGCAGCGTCGTTCTTTGGCATTGTTGGAGAGAGGGTTCTTTTGGGAGAAGATGCGGGAGGAGATGGAGGAGTATGTGCACAGATGCATTATTTGTCAGCAGGACAAATTGGACAACCAGAGGCAAGGAGGACTATTGCAGCCTTTACCTATTCCAGAGAGGCCATGGATGAGTGTCTCTATGGACTTCATTGTCTCACTACCACAGGTTCAGGGGTATAATGGGATTATGGTCGTTGTCGATTGTTTTTCCAAGTATTTTGTCTTTTTTGCGACAAAGGTACATTGTGGAGCTGAGCGTACTGCCGAGCTGTTCTTTAAGAACGTGGTGAAGTATTGGGAGATGTCGTTGAGTATCGTGTGTGATAGAGATACACGGTTTACAGGGAGATTTTGGACGACATTGTTCAAGTTAGTTGGGACAGAGTTGCTGATGAGTTCGAGTTGCCATCTGCAAACAGATGGGCAGACCGAGCGTATCAACGTGTTGTTGGAGGACTACTTGAGACATTATGTCATGGCTGATAAGAAGAATTGGCTTGAGGTCTTGGATATTGCTCAGTTTAGCTACAATATTCAAAAGAGTTCTGCGATGGGGTATAGTCCATTTGAGTTGGTGAATGGACAGATGCCGGTTGCTCTGCACACCGTTGAGACTACAGGTCATATGAGGAGACCTCATGCGAAGAAGTTCATGAAGGCTTGGGAGGAGACCTTGGAGTTGACACGGTTGCGCTTGCACGATGCTACTCGGAGAATGAAGACTTATGCTGATCGGGGAAGATGGGATGTGCAGTACAGTGTGGGAGATATGGTGTTTCTCAGGATTATCGGAGAGTAGTTTCAGCCAGCCAAGGGGACGACCGCCAAACTGACACGGAAGTATGAGGGACCATTTCGTGTGGAGAAGCGAGTGGGGGAGGCTGCTTATAAGTTGGAGCTTCTACGCCATATGCACATGAAACATCCAGTTTTTCATGTAAGTCAATTGAAGAGATGCAGGCTTGATTCAGACCATCCAGAGAGAGCTGAACCACCAAGAGAACCAGCTGGGATAGTGGACAAACCGGGCTTGGAGTTGGAGAAGATACTGAGTTATCGGACTACAGGTATTGGTTGCCACCGGAAACGGGAATACCTTGTCAAATGGAAGGGAGCACCGGAAGAGGAGAGTTGGGAATCGAAGGACTCACTTTGGAGATGGAAGAGGAAGATTGCAAGATTTGAGCGGAGAGTACTTAGGCATGCAGGATTGTCGAGGGCGACAATGATTTCCAGTGGGGGAGGATGTAGCGCCCTAGCGTTGCAGCCCGGGCGCGCGCCCTCTGCACGATGAAGAAATCGACTAAGTACCGAAGAAACGCCACTTATGCGCACACGTTGGATGGAGGCGTTCATATGTTTATACCATGGGATGATGGCGACCATGTGCGGAGGCAGCGATCGGGTAGCGTGGGCGACAAGTTGTGGAGGTCGGCCGGGTGAGATCCCCCTCCTACAACACATATAAAAACAGCGAACGAACGATGGATGAAACATCACATTCGGTCAAGGCAAATCATCGCAGCTCAAGCGCACGGTCTTAGTGCAAAGAGGGGAGAACGGTGATTACCGCAGGCCACACGGAATGCGCTCGTAGCGCCAGAGAAGGCAAGGTGTGGTGCGACGAACCGAATGACAGCGCGTGGGTAGTGCCGAACGCGGGCGCGGGTGAACGCTGCCCGCCCGTCGGGTGAACGACCGGGTGAAGGCGCGGTTGGCACAGTGCGCCCATATGGTGAACACTCAGAGGTTGGAGTTGGGTGTGTGCGGTTGGCACGGCGCGCCCTACGGTGAACGCTCTTGGGTTTGGTTGCACGGGCGGGTGCCCGGCCGGTTGTAAACGCCGGTCGAGCTAGTCTCATGGTCATATTGTAAAATCTCTTTATATAATAAAAGAATTTTATTATATGCATTGTTGCTGTTCTTGATTATGTTTATCATGTTATTATGATGTTATTCCGCACATTATAATTTAAAAAGTGAAGATTAATGAAAGTAAAGTGCTAGTTCGTAAAACACTTAACCATGGAAATGGTGAGTCGTTTAGGCGGTGCCGCACCCGCTCAACTTAATAAAAAAAGAGTTGGGGGCGTGACAGGCGTGAAGCTGGAGACATCGGTTGCAATCTGCGTGCAAAGTAACTTATTAATTTCGAAAATTTTAAGTTGTTCAAATGCAACTGGTTTGATTATATACGCATTCTATTTTAAGTATAAAGAAAGTTAAAGCAGTCTTAAGTTAGGGCTGATAAAAGATTATATTTTTGCTTAATTGCAAGTTAATCAACGCAATTTCACATGTAAAGAAAGTGGATGGAATTTTTTTATTTGGATGGATAAAGACTGTATTTTTAGGATCATCGATGTGAGGCTTAGTTTTCATCGCTTTGACTCAATTAAATATGTAATACCTCTATAGAATCATGAAAGAAATGCAAAGTTTCCAATTTCCATGTATTATTTCCTTACATGGCATGTGCTACCTCAAATAACATGTGATGATATATGGGAGATTCCCATGCAAACTAACTTGCACTGACCACTCAACGCTATCAATAAATTATATCTCCAGAACGACCACGAAGCCAGGTACGCACTTACAAATTCTATTATCTCGAGCGCACGTAGTTGTTACTCTTCATGAGGTAAGTCAGTTTTTCCGTGCTTGATTATGATGCCTAGTCGACATTCTCCCCTCTTGGTACAACATCACGTTTTCCCATCCTTTTCTTGAGTTTAATAATCCACCGGTTTGGTTGTGTTATTTTAACAACTTGTGCACAAATTCGTCACTTGCTTCGGAACCATGTACATATACATGTATATATAGGACCTCTGGGATGGCAAGGGAGAGAATGCGGTAGATATCTATTTGTGACATTACAGACTGCTAGTAATCCCTTGGCTATTTATATAGTTCAGCACTTTGATCATTTGCGTTTTGGACATTGCCATCCAATGGAATGGCCTGAGACAATAACTAGAGTCCAATGTATTTCAGAGAGCGGCATTGAAAGCTTGCCATCCAGATACATCAGGCCTGATCACGAGAGGCCCCCATAGTTGCGGCTGTTAGCAAAGGAGATAACCATCATAGACCTCGCTGCTCTCTACGACGAACGCTGGAATAAGACCATGGAAGACATATCAGATGCATGCAGAGAGTGGGGGTTCTTTCAAGTTATTAACCATGGATTTTCTGCGAAAGATCTCATGTCCGTACGTGAGGTGTCGAGAGAGTTCTTTTGTTTTCCGTTGGAGGAGAAGCAGAAACACGCCAACGATCCTGGGACTTACGTTGGATATGGTAGTCGAACTGGTGTGCAGAAAGGTGCGATTTTCGACTGGGGGGATTACTATTATCACAACTACTTGCCTTTCTCCATACGAGAGGAGGACAGATGGCCATCCAAACCGGATGAATACAGGTGATGCAAGAACTCCCTTTCCATTCAACGTTGCATTTTTATTCTTCGTTTGCACTCAAAATTCCACTTGCGTGCATCTATATGGAGTCAATGGAGCATCATTTACAAGTGTCATTACGGAATCTATATAGTTCTTTATTTTTATCCTAATTCTGAGAGTGGAAGTGATGTTTATCGGTTGGGTTGCAAGATAAAACAGGAAGTGCTCTTTTTCTCTTGTTTGTGTAGCTACTCTGGAAATTTCACTATTGCTTGTTTGTGTCGACATCACAGGAGTATAATGAAGGAATACTGGGAAGGAACGCTGCAACTCTGTAACACCATGCTGTCTGTGTTTTGTGAAAACCTGGGCCTGCCTCCGGACCATCTAAATGAAGCTTTTGGAGGCGTGGAGGGAATTGGGATTTCTGTTTGAGTCAACTATGATCCCGTATGCCCACAAACGGAATTGACTTATGGGCTGTCCCCTCACTCCGATCCTGGAGGATTAACCGTTCTCCTTCAGGATGATGTCGTGGGCCTCCAAGTTCGCAAAGGCGACTAATGGGTGCCTGCGCGCGCTGTCGTTGATGCTTTGACTATAAACCTAGGTGATCAGATGGAGGTTAGTATTTCGATTACTTTTTTCATTCACCCGTCAAAATCCGCCGATTGTCACAGTTCTTTCTATTTCTTTCTTCGCGCAGATATTGGCAAACGGAATTTACAAAAGTGTTGAACACAGCTGCCTTGTGAACTCGAAAAAGGAACGAATGTCGATCGCGGTTTTCTGTAACCCTAATGGAGACCAGGAAATCGGGCCTCTAAAGGAGCTGATTCATGATACCAAGCCGCCGAGATACGGAAAGATGAAGTTCAATGACTACAGGACGTTCATTCGAACAAGTGGGCCTAAAGGAAAGAGTTACCTGAAATCCAACGTATAATTTCGATGAAGCAGCCGAATTATAAGGTCTTGTACTGGTGCATATGCAAGACAAACATCCTGTGACATGCATATTTATAATCCAAACATAGAATAATACGCACAAATAGGTTGAATGTGTTACATAAATTCAATCCGTTTGCGCATAGTCTTAGGAGACAAGTATTGCTCAAATACATAATACCCCCCGGATTGCCCGCATAAAATAAGCGTTGCCCACTTTATATTTGGAAATTCTATATACATCTTATGAATTGTTTAATCTAGTCTGTTGTCCAAAGATGCAGCTACATATACCGACGCAAGTTTTATTGTGATTTGGATGTATGTATATTTCAGCGTAAAATAATATTTGTGACCGGGTCTCCTTGGAGACATACGTGAAGTACCCGCTTTGGCATCTAAATCTGAATCCTTATTCACATATCAATGACGTTGATTTAATTTAGGAATATGCTAAGAATAAGTATCCAAATAATGGAGAAAACAAAAATATAATTGTTGAGAATTTTTTATAATTCCAGAATATAAATTAACATAGAATAATGCTCTGTTTCTTAACAGAGAGAAACTAAAATTGTTTTTGAAGACAGAGTTTCATATAAAGAAAAATTACTTTCATTAACAAAAAAAACAACTATTACAAAAGAATATTCATCTTAACATAGGGATTACAGCGAGAATGCCTTCTTTCAAATGCCTTAAGTTCCTCACACTGTCTCTGCACTGTAGTGCATTACCAAAAAAAACTTTGTTTCTGTTTGCAAATTTACACTGCTATGTGTAAAAAAACAAATTCTTCTTCTTACTTTCACGCTTTTGCGTCTTACATTACATTTTTTTTCAACAAGAAAAAACATGACAATACGTACTTGTGCCATACTCCCATGAATTTAAAAAAAAATAAATTAAAAATTTTACCTACATTTACCAGCCATAGTAAATTTCATTAATTGTTTTACTGATAAAACTGGGCGTCAGTGAAAGTTCCACTTCACATCAAGTAATAAATAGCTCTATGGTGCAGGCCTGTACATCAAACCTTGATATCAACTTTCACATCAAATAATAAATAGCTCTATGGTGCAGGCCTGTACATCAAACCTTGATATCAATCGGACGATTGTCAGTCAATATCGCACGACCCTTTTTCTGAACTTTACGTGCTGAGGAAGGGTTGTTTTGAAAAACTGCTCAGTGCACGTGTCAGTCGGTGAGTGTGATCGATGCCCCTAGAGAATTACCACCGTTCGGTAAAAAGAAGTGCGGGGAAAACTGGTGGTTTTCTGAAAAAGAAAAAAACGCTGTAGTTGAAAGTAACATTTCAACACTCCCCTTTAATTTCAACTGCTGGGTACAGAGATTTCCTCAAAAACTCAAAACTTTTCTACCCCAATAGTTTGGTCAGAATATCTACAACCTACTCCTAAGTTCTGCACTGTTTTAAAACAATTTCTCCATTGTTTACCAATTCCCTAATGTAATGAAACTCTGTGTTAATGTGTTTCGTTCTCTTCTGAAACACATAATTCTTGGATAATGTAATCGCTGAGCTATTCTCACAAAAAATCACAGTTCCTTTCGCTTACTCTTGGCATAAAGTCCTTAACATCATTCTCATCCAAATTGTTTGACACGCTGCTACTGTAGCTGCCACATATTCTGTCTCTGTCGTAGACAACGCTACAATAAGCTATTTTTTAGAAGCCCATGAAATGGCTCCTGAGCCCATATGAAAAACATAACCAAATGTGATTTTATGATCATCTACACTTCCAGCCCAATCACTATCAACGTATCCAATTAAATCTGAACATTCTGAAGCAGTATATAAAATGCCATACCTTTCAGTACTTTTAACATACCTCAGAATCGTTTTTGCTGTCTGCCAATGTGCTTCTTTTGGCTTCTCCATGAATCTAGAAATCAAACTAACAGCATGCATTATGTCCGGCCTAGTTGCAGTCAAATACATTAGGTTGCCAACTATGCTCTTGTACAAACTAGGATCAAAATCCTTGTTGTTGTCCTCTTTGCTGAGTTTTAATCCCATCACTGTAGGAGTGATTGCTGCTTTGCTCTCCTGCATATTAAATCTTTCCAACACTTCATTAACATATTTTGTTTACGAGATAAAATTCCCATTTCCATTTTGTTCTACTTCTATTCCTAAGAAGTATCTTAGCAAACCCATGTGAGTCATTTCAAATTCTTCTTTCATGACTGTTTTGAAATTTTCAATAAGGTAATCATCATTACCTGTGAAAATAACATCATCAACATATAACACAACAATTAGTATTTTACCATCTTTTTCTTTGATGTAGAGTGTGGGTTCTCCCTCACACTTTTTAGATCTATCTTCCAGTAGATAGGAATTTATCCTGTTGTACCACACTCTTGGTGCTTGCTTCAGCGCATAAAGAGCTTTCTTCAGTCTGCACACTTTTTGCTCTTGGCCTTTCTTTTCATAGCCTAGAGGTTGTTCAATGTAAACCTCTTCCATTAACACTCCATTTAAGAACGTTGACTTCACGTCCATTTGGTAAACTTTCCATTTGTTTTGTGCTGCTATGGACATCATTGCTCTCACAGTTTCCATTCTAGCAACTGGTGTGAAAGTATCATCATAGTCTCTCTCATGCTGCTACTTATATCCTTTGACAACAAGTCTTGCCTTGTGTCTTTCTATTTTTCCTTTAATATTACTCTTGGTCTTGTAAACCCATTTAACTCCAATGACTTCTTTTCCTTTTAGTAGTTGAACTAAATCCAATGTCTTGTTTCTTTCTATGGCATTGGTCTCATCATCCATAGCTTCTATCCATTTCATATCCTTAATTGCTTCTTCGAAATGAACAGGTTCATCAACGTGTCAATATAAAGCAAACAAAGAGTTCATATCTTCATTTGTTGCCTCTTGTTCATAAATGTCACTTAAATTTCTGAACTTCTTACCTCTTTCATTTGGTGTACAAGTGCTTGAAGAAGCACTTGAATTTCCTCCTTGTGGTGTGCTTGGAGAAGCACTTTCATTTGTCCTCAAGAGTGTCCCTTGCTGCCCTTCTGTTGGTTTTACTGTTTGGGGATGTATTTCAGCTATCTCCTCATCATCTTCATCATGAGACAAAGAGTTTTTAATATTCATTGTTTTCTCCATGCTTACATCCCAAGCTTCCTTCTCAATGAACTGAACATCTCTACTCACAATAAGCTTCTTGGTGGATGGGTTATACAACCTATAAGCTTTGGATTCCTCAATGTATCCAATGAAAATACATTTCTCCCGTTTGCTGTCCAACTTCTTCCTTAGTTGATCTGGAATGTGTGCATAAGCCACACATCCAAAAACTTTCATGTGGGTGACTCCTTGCTTTGTCTCACTCCATGCTTCTTCCGGCACTCTATTCATGACTGCTTTTGTAGGGCATCTATTCAAAATGTATGCTGCATAGTGTACAGCTTCAGCCCAATAATCATTTGGGAAATGCTTCGCCTTTAACATACTCCTCGCCATATCCATGATTGTCCTATTCTTCCTTTCGGCAACTCCATTTTGCTGCGTAGTGTACCTAGTGGTAAACTTCTTATGAATTCCATTTTCTCTACAAAAACGTAGAAATTCTTTGGAGATATACTCACCTCCTCTGTCAGTTCTTAGAACTTTGATATGCAGCCCACTTTGGTTTTTTACAAGTGCTTTGAAATTGCAAAATCTTTCAAACACTTCACTTGTGTTCTTTAGGAAATAAACCCAAGTTTTTCTAGTAAATTCATCAATAAATGTTAGTATATAGTGGCTACTTGCAAGTGATGGAGTTTGCATCGGTCCACATAAATCTGAGTGGACAAACTCTGAGGGTGCTTTTGCCCTTATGCTTTTCCCAGATGGAAAACTTTCTGTGTTGTTTCCCCAAAATACAACCTTCACAAAGGCTGTCTGGTTTCTCTATCAATGGTAATGCTCTTACCATTCCTTTTCTATTCAACAAGTTAAGACCTCCAAAGTTGAAATGTCCAAATCTCAAGTGCCACAACCAATTTTCATCTTTTAGTTCACTTTGGAAAGCCTCTTGTGTCAATGCTGCTATTTCTTCTCCATTTTTTAAATATGCTTTCATTCTGAGAGGGAACATCCTGTTCCTTGTCATATTCGCTTGAACAATACATTGTTCGCTCGATGTTTTATCCATGATGGTGCATACATCATTCACAAAGAAAACATTGTACCCCTTTTGAACATGGTGTCCAATACTTATGAGGTTACATTTCATTCCAGGAACATAATAAACATCTGCTATGGTTCTCTTTTCACCTTTCCTTGTTATGATATTTACTTCTCATTTTCCCATAACAGAAACTTTACTATCAGTCCCTATTGTGACTTATGACTTCACACTTTGATCTAACATAGAAAACATGCCTATGTTTCCTGTCATATGGTTACTGCAACCGGAGTTTAGAAACCATACATCTTCACTCTTTGCTTCAGCCATATTACACGCTAAAAACAAATTATCTTGGCTCATATTTTCTCTAGTGAAATTTGCACTAGTTCTATTATTCATATCATGCTGCTTCTTCCTACATTCATTTGCATAATACCCATATTTTTTACAATAGTGACATTGGACATTGGATTTATCATACCTTTGTTCCTGAGCATGATGTTGTTCACTTTGTTGGCTGCTACCTTGGCCTTGGTTCTGATTTGGATTGCTGCCTCTTCCTTGAGAATTTGTTGGACTGTTTCTTCCACCTCTATTTTGGCTTCTACCTCTTCCTCTCTTGTTTTCTCTGTATTGACCTCTTTCTCTTCCAAAGAACATCTGGGTCTTGAAGGCATGCTCTAGAGATGAGTTTTCATTTCTACTCAATCTCTACTCATGTCTCATCAGTGATGCATGTAGTTCATCAACTGAAAAGTTTGTGAGAACCTTTGTCTCTTCTATGGTGGTGACAATTACATCGAACCTTGAGGGTAGGATCCTCAATAGTTTCTCCACAATCTTCCTTTCTTCAAGAATCTCTCCATGAGAACTTATCTATGTGACTATACCAATCACATGTGTGAAGAATGAGTCAATATTATCTGACTCCTTCCTGCAGAAGTTCTCAAAATCTCTCCTCAGCAACTGTAGTTTTGCTATCTTCATTTTCTCCATGCCTTGATAAACTATCTTGAGAGTTTGTCGTGCTTCTTTGGATCTCTTGGCTGCTACTATCCTTGGAAACACAATCTCATGCATTGCTTAATACAAAAAATAGAGGGCTTTATAATCCTTCTTCTTATTGCTCTTCAAGAGTTCTTTCTCTGCCTGAGTCAAATTATTAAACTCATCTTCATCTGCTGGTTCTTCAAAACCATCCTCAACAAATTCCCATAAGTCTTGGGAAGTAAGCAAAGCTCTCATAGTTATTGCCCAATAGTCATAGTTTTTCCCATTGAATTGTGGGAGATGAGTATTAAAGATACCCATGCTAGTGCTAGCTCCAGCCATTGTTGCACTCTTAACTATGCTTCAAAATATTTGACTGTGTATTTGAAATAACTGACTGTCTTCAATAGTAACACAAAGACTAACTTGATAAGCACTTTGGATTCTTTCTTGACTGAGTCTTCACTCTGCTAGAAAAGATGATGAAACAATAAATCCTTCTTTCAGCTTCTTTGACATCTTCAAAGAGCCTGGACAAGCTCTGATACTATGTTGGGAATTTTTTATCATTCCAGAACAAAAATGAACAGAGAATAATGCTCTGTTTCTTAACACAGAGAAACTAAAATTGTTTCTAAAGATAGAGTTTCACAAAAAAAACTTGCTTTCATTAACAAAAAAAAAAAAAACTGTTACAAAAGGGTCTTCCTCTTAACAGAGGGATTAGCAAGAATGCCTTCTTTCAAATGCCTTAAGTTCTTCAACCTATTTCTGCACTACTGTGCATTACAAAAAAAGAAAACGTTGTTTTTGCTTGAAAATTTACACTGCTGTGTGTAAAAAAAAAAACTTCTTCTTACTTTCAAGCTTCTGCGTGTTACATTACATTTTTTTCCAACAAAAAACATGAAAATACGTTTACTTCTGGCATACTCCGGTGAATTAAAGAAATAATAAAATTAAAAACTTTACCATATTTACCAACCACAGTAAATTTCATTAATTGTTTCACTGATAAAACTGGCCGTCAGTGAAAGTTCCACTTCAC
>APFE031250783.1:0-10519 GCA_000404065.3 Pinus taeda
CCTGCGCGCCCTTCAATCCCATTTTGTCTTCTCGAGTAGAATTCCGTGGTTAATAATATATTGTCTTAATAATGGATATGTATCTAAACCTAGCCTGTCTTAAACTATGGGCAATGACGAAGAAAATTAATGAATGGCCAAATATCGTCTACCAACCTCTCTTTCATATATGGCCAAATACTGTCTACTAATATAATATGTGCACATCACTGGCATCCAATATGGCCAAATACTGTCCACCAATATCCTATGTGCACACTTAATTATAATATTAATAAGCCCATGCATATATTAATCTCTTGTGTTTACAATATTAATTTCTACCGTTTATTAATCATGTGTTTTTAATATTGATTCCTTGAGTTTGTCAGTCATTAAGGTTTATAATATTTATCCTTTCTGTTTACTAATTCATTGGGTTTATAATATGAAACCCTTAAGTTTACTAATCCCTTCATCTTATAACATTAATAATTCTTTGGCCTTATAATTTAATCTTTTAGGTTTCTTAATCCCTTGAGTTTAAAATATTAATTCCTAGGGTTTATTTACTGCTTGGGTTTTTAATATTAGTTTGTTGAGTTTATTGATTCTTTGGGTTTATTAATCGTGTGTATCTATAATGTTAACCCTTTGGGTTTATAATATTAATAAACCCTTGGGTTTGTTGATCCATTGGGTTTATAAGATCAACCCCTTGAGTTTTCTAATTCTTTCATTGGTAATATTAATCCCTTGGGTTTATAATATTAATAATCTCTTGGGTTTATTAAACACTAATACTAAGGGTTAAATATTAGTCATAGGAATTAATATTAATCCCTTAGGGTTATAATGTTTATCCCTTTGGTTTATTAATTTGTTAGGTTTATAATTTTATCAATCCCTAAGGTTTATTAGATCCCTAGGTTTATAATTTAATCCATTGGGTTTATTAATCCTTTGAGTTTAAAATATTAATTCCTAAGGTTTATTAATCCCTTGGGTTTTTAATATTGATTTCTTGAGTTTGTTGATCCTTTAGGTTCATAATATTTATTCCTTGGGTTTAGTAATTCATTTGTTTTATAATATGAATAATCACATGGATTTATTAATCCCTTGGGTTAATTCTCAGGGTTTATTAATCCCATGTGTTTTTTATATTGATTCATTTGGTTTGTTGATCCTTTATGTTTATTGTATTTATCCCCTAGGTTTATAATATTAAGTTTATTAAGTTTCTTGGTTTATTAGTTGCTTTTGTTTACAATATTAATAATTAGGTGTGTTTATTAATCCCTTAGGTTTAATTCATTCCTAGGATTTATAAACCCCTTGTATTTTTAATATTAATCCCTTGGCTTTGTTGATCACTTGGGTTTATAATATTTGTCCCTTTCTTTTAGTAATTCCTTAGGCTTATTCGTTTCTTGGGTTTATAATATTAATAATTTATTGAGTTTATAGTTTAATCCCTTAGGTTTATTAATCCTTTCAGTTTATAATATTAGTGTATTGGATTTTTTATCCCTTCGGTTTATAATATTAATAACCCCTTAAATTTATTATACTATTATTATTTGTAGTAATAGTATAATATTTTTATGAGATTATAGATAACAAAGGGTCGACGGGTTTCGAACCTAGATTTAGTTTAATATATAATTTATATATTTATATATTTTTAATTTACATAAGTAAATATTTGAAAGATATTAATAGTAATATTAATAAACATATAATAATTATTCACCATATTGGTGAGAGATAAATACATATTATAAATAATAATGAAATGCTATTATATGTGAATTAGTTGGAGTTATAACTATTAATATATTAACATTATTATATAATACATTATTATTACATATTTTATTATTAAATTTATATATTATTATTATTATTATATTATTATTATATACATATAAGATATTTAGTTTAGATATAATGTGTTATAGTTAATATTATTAATAACTCCAAGTAATTATATAATATATTGACAATTATATTCATAAATATAT
The DNA here is from genome assembly GCA_000404065.3 of Pinus taeda. Lineage (NCBI taxonomy): Eukaryota > Viridiplantae > Streptophyta > Pinopsida > Pinales > Pinaceae > Pinus > Pinus taeda. The sequence continues at coordinate 2,007 of APFE031250783.1, forward strand.
AATAATTGATTGAATTTAGGTTTATGTGATCCATATTTTGATTTATGAGAGATGTTTTACGTGATAATCACATCAAAATTCATTTTTCGCCATGTTTTAAACCAACAAGTGTGGTTTATCATCATGACAAGAAGGTGACAATAAATACATATTGTTTTTTTTTTTCTTAACAAGATCGGGTAATTATATATTAAAAAATTCAAAAGAGGGACAAGTCCCATTACATATGCCTGAGGTAACACAGTGGAATCGGTGCAAAATGGACACGTAGTCCTGAAATCCAATCCATTGCTCTTGTTTCTTATGATTTGAAGACATAACGACTACATTGCCGTAGGAACTGACCTAAAAGCAGACAATAATTACAATGCATGGAGAGTTAACACCAAAATTGGTTGACTGAGTCATTTGGGGGTTGATCCTTCTCATCACTATTCTTGGTGGATGCTTCACCTTGCATACTTTGATTTAGTGTTCTTATGTAACTGATAGCTTCCTCTAAATGGTTGCAGTTCTCTTTGAGATCTTTGATTTTCGCCTTATGTTTTTCAAATTTTTTCTTCTTTAATTTATTCTCAGACTGGACTTCTGCTTTGAGTTCATTGAAATACTTTATGAAGCGAGCAATCATAAAATAGTGTTCCTTGCAGAGAGCGCAACTGGTATTGGTTTCAATGGGATCTAAAGGATTTTTAGCCATTGTTGGAGTGGATTTGATTGAATTGTTGAGCTTGTTTCTGAACTTGATCAACTGACTCCAGGAGGGAGAATGGTGGACAACGAAAATTCTAAGAATCAAAGACAATCGAAACAAGCGATTGAGGACAGTAGAGCAGTCCTGAGAGGAAAAAATAAGAATCAGAGCTCCAGAAACTGGATGGAGCGAGAATCAAATTATGACGAGGAGGGAGGTGAAGCCATTGGGATTGAGCTGAGAGGGAAATCAAACAGAGTAGAAGGCGAGGGACGCAGGAGGATGGAAACAAATTAAAGAGGGGATAGTCCACAGAGAGTCAACAGCCAAGTAGTTTGAGTGAATCTGGTTCACAGAGAAATACTAGAAGTTAGTGGGAAAATAATAAATGCAATCAGAACAGGCGGAAACAATACCTCTCACAATTGGAAGCAGAGAGGAGATGCACTCCTGCTGGGACCACTACGACACCTGAAACGCACAGCAAGCAGCTTGATTTGATAGCAGCAAGAACCCAAGCCTTTGCCAAGCAAATAATGATCTCCTAGCTTATTGCCACAAGCATTGAGCTTCTAATGAAACCATTGCTCCCTGAGCTGCTTATATTCCCACTCATTCATTGGATCCTCGTGAGGTGGATCATCCTTCATGAGATTTCTCCCATCCCAAACTGAATTGTGGATTGTGATAAATCCATGACATAGTAACCCCTGAACCAGACTATGGGTTGTGGTAAAGATAAATTTTATGTTGCCTCAATGGGCCTATGAATCCTTGATTGATGAATGGCGGGATATACAGTAAATCATAGAGGTGAGTGCCCTTGATCATGCCTAGGAACCATTTTTTGGTCAATGATAGGATATACAGTGAAGCTTGGAGGTTGATGTCTCGATTATGATCTAGTGATCCCTGAATCAAACTGTGGATTGCGGTAAAGCCTAGAGACTAGGAGACAGTAAAATTCCTCATGCTGAAGGTGGAGAAACACATTGGAATCCATGCTCATTCAGTTTTGTTTTTATTTATGAGTCTCACATTCATGCTTAGAATATGGCACGGGGGTGACTAGCTGAAAGGAAGATTTGGTTCAGCCAATCTATGGTTGGGTGGTTAGTGGAAGTCCCAAACATAATTGGATTTTTCATTCATTATCAAGAGTTCCTTCTCCTTTTATTTCATGTGTAAATGTATTGGTTCATATGTGGATTTTATGGTTGTCGCATCCTTATTATTTCTTTTGTTTATATGTTGGTTATGATTATGTTTTATGACAATAATGATGCATGGCTCTCATCATGTTTTGATTTTTAAATGGATGAACCATGAATATATGACCCAATAGATGATAATGTAGCTAATGTGATAATCTATCAATGTTTCTTGATGATTCTGAGATAAGTATGAGACCTATATGCTTAAATCTATTGTTATGAACTTTAGAATGCATATTTTTGACATGTTTGATGAAATGTTTGTCATGGTTAATAGGGGTCCAGTCAAGTCTATGTTCAAGTATTTTCATTTGTATCTTTGTTTCAATGTTACTTTTCATTTATGGAAGTTTCATGACGTTTCAGGTAGTGGCCTAAGACCTAGCCCTAAAAAATTGGAATAGAATCTGGGGTCGCTGGATCTTAACTAGTTGAGAAAGGCCCTAGTTGTTTGCATTCCCTTGTTGTTAGAGCGATTGGAGAGCCCCAATCACATGAATTCCCATTTCATGGGAGAAAATGATTCTCTAGGTTAGTAAGATGTTGGGCTTCCTCAGGGACTGGTCACCTAGTAAGGTTGGTTGGCTCCTAGACGTTTTGTAGCATGTGTAGAAGGTCAAGTTGGTTTCATTTTGTTGGTTCCAATTCCTTAAATGTACATGGCGAGTTGAATCATATCATAGTAGCCTCTTGTGATATGTTTACCCCAGAGGACCAATTAACTTGGGTAAATGTGAGAGGAGGGTGTTACAAAGTGGTATCAGAGCATGGGTCAACACTTGGAATGGACGGAAGGAATTATTTTCATGCATACATGATAATTTCATATGTGTTCTTTAAACTTGTGGAATATGTGCTTGTTGTGTATGCATGGTGGTGGTCATTGTTGTCATTGTGTCACCATGTAGAAGTTGATGATCTTGTTGTTGGGATGCATTGGTCATGAATGCATGTCGGTTGTATATGCATTTTTTATGCATGTCAATGTCTATATGTTGTTATGAATGCGTTTTCATGGTTATAGTTGTCAAGCATGAGGTCATTGTAATCATTTTAGGTCATAATGATTCTATTGGTATATTATGATGATGATGTGTTGGTTGAAATAAAGTAGGAGATGCATATCATCAAAGTGAAGTTGTGGCACTAGATTTCTGGGTGAGAGAAGATTGTCATATAGCTTTGTATGTTTGGCATGAAGGTATGTGGTTAATGGTTGTTATAAGAATTAGGGTTATATACATGTATGTTAGTGTACAGTTGTTGTGCTTACATGTATGATATATGTTAGTTGATTAGAGTGATCATATGTACAGGTGTCGATTAGTCATGAAGGATGGTAACTTGTTGTTGTATGTACGGTCATATGCCTGATGATTATGATCATTGCAGTTTAGTTCTTGATGTTATTATGTTTTGTGCTAATTTGGATTGACCTATGCAAATGATTATGGTTATGGAATTTAGGTATTAGTGAATATATTGTGATATTATGACATATTAATTTAGACTGTCTGTTCATATGTGACTGTTATGCATGAGTGAAAATTGTTTATGAGTTTAGGATGTAAACATGTTAGCTAGTTATTGTTATGAATATCATGACCTTATTTATGTTTGAGTTGATTTGTTGTGAATTTATATCATGCTAATCTAGATTTATTGTGCGGATAGGATAGCCTCCCCTGAGATACATTAAGGTATTATTTTTCTTATGTCATCTACTTGGCACTTGAATGGTTGATTATGTTTTCTATTTGGTGTTTGAGTGTTTGGTATATATTATTTCATCTATCTATTGTTTGAATGTTTTATTAATTGCATGATATGAGTATGTTTCTATATTATTGAATGAAGAGATGATCTTGTTTTAAGATGATCATGTTAACACAATATGTGCTGAGACAGTTGATATGTACTTGAGTGTAAGAGGTTGCTAGATGTATTATTGTGATTAACGACTATGAGTTTTGATCGTGACATGGTTCTTAGTATTAGCAAAGGTTGATTTCAATTAATAAGACATGATGTTTTGATCTTAGGAACATGTGACTAACATGTGTGAGCAGTTGTAGGGCATCATGCTTGGCATTAGAATGACAAGGTAATAGTTGAATTTTCTATATAACTAAAAACTAGGTGATGTGATAACATATAATAAGACTCAATTGCAGCAAGGTGAAAAGGCAAAATAAAAGAATTGGGTGATAATTCCTTTGGCAATATTTGGGTACCACAATTCAAAATGAATGAATGCTTTGAATACAAGAATTCTTATTAACCTAGATTGTGTCTAGCATTATGTAGATATATATTATATTCCTAAACATTTATTTGACAGGTATAAAACTGGTTTCGAGCTATGGCTAGATCCGTCAAGGGAATTGGAGTCCCTTGACAGATGGCGTGGATGTGTTTAGTTGCAAGGTGATGTGCTTGACACATCAAGGTAACATAACTGGTATATTTAATTTTACACTAATAGTTACGTGGTTATGGTAGTATGATGCAAGGGATTGCATGGAAAAAGAGGCTGCCATCAAATCTTGAAGAAGTCTCATGTTGAACTTTCCCTTGGAGGAATTGGGAACCCATGGGGATTGAGTCATGATGTTCGTTGATAATTTTATGCCTTCATTATTTTTTGATTTATTTGAGCGTGATTATGGGTTTTGATTGTGTCTAGTGCAAGGCCTTTCCACTTTGTTTGTGATGCCGTATTGCTATTGGTTTTCAAGGTTTCTTCTTGTTGGATTTATTGCACTTACCTTTTATGCTTTGAGTGTCTTTAGAATTGGTTGGGGAAAGAGGAAAGTTAGTGGAGCTTATGGAGAGATGAATGAATCCAATAGGAAATGTAAGACTTAGATGAAGTCGGTGCATGTATAAGGGCAGCTAAAGGGAAGAGTATGATAGTGGATTGGATTGAATGGGTCCATTGGGATATATGAACAATGGCAAAAAAATCATGAGAAAGGTAGTAAGAAAGGTAAAGCAAATGGACTTGAGGCGTCAAATTCCTTAGCTAAGTTGGGAATTGTTGTTCTCAATGTTGTTCATATTGTGCATAGATAAAGTGAGTTATCTTAGCCTTAATCTTATGATAGATGGTAACTATGTTGTGATCGTGATTATGGTAATGTCTATATATGTATATATACATGTATGTGTGTGTCATTGTATGATGGTATCATGATTATGTTATGTTAATTTTATATATGTGTGTATTTATTTATGTCATTGTTTGACCGGGTTCTCCAGGATGATTCTTGTGGAGGAATGATTTCTTATGCAAGTGAATGGCATGAAGAGGTTCCTGGTTTATGGGGATTCAAGTGGGAAGAGTAACTCGAAGATCACACTCACAAATTCCCATTGATAACCTTGTAGAATTTCAGTTTGTTTGATGTACCTAATCTTTGTTCATGCATCCCACATTTCATCTTGTGGGTAGAAATTATACAACAATTCTTGCTTCATTTCTTCGCAAGTAGAGATGTCCTCAAAATCGACATGGGAAATATGATCCACTTTCTGCATCCACCACATCTTGGCATGCTTCATAAGGAATTGGGTAGCAACCTTTACCTTGGCCTCTTCCGATGCAAGTTCCAATTGTTCAAGGTATTGTTCCATATCCCACAAAAAGTTTCCAAGTGTTTTTGTGCCTCTCATTCCATCATTCCATCATGTGCATCTTGTTCCTTAAGCTTGATGTGGGCAGCTTCGCTAATTGAACCTTGACCCACTTCCCTCTTCAAAATCAAAATTTAGTTCAGAGCTTCAGAAAGACTCTTCCACGATTTTGTGATCTCATCCATGCCTCGGTTCTTCGCAGCTTCAAGTTCCTTGAATTCATTCACGGTTTTCTCATATCTCCATTCAAGATACTCATATCGCATCTTGAGGTATGCATAAATCTCTCCCTACTCAGTGAACTTCTCCCTAAGTTCAACATTCTCTGCCTCAAGTGCATCCATATTCATGTTCAACACATCCATTTGGTCCAACATATTGTTCATGAAAATTTCCTCAACGTTCATGTTGGACTCACTGATTACCTGTGTTTCCTCTCCAACACTTTCCATCATTTTACTCTATGAAGATGTTACGACCATAAACTATGCCTTCATTTAGCTTGGCCCTGACTTGTTGCCTTGCCCTTACAAAACTTCCTTGATGTCACACTACAACCAATCACTAAACTTCTCTATGTCACCCACTTCCTTCGAATAGACTATGATACCAAATGTCATGGCCCCATGCTAATGACGACTTAAGTCCACCATGGGCATTGTGAAGAACTCACTAACTCTTTCATTTCACCACTACTAAATCTTTCTGACTACACCTACTGCTAACACTTATTTTATTTTTTGTTCAAGTGTTCTTCATTTAATTATGCAAAAGAATTACATTTAACTTCATTTAACATTCAATGTATGATAGCCATACATGTGCAAAGTGACAATAGTGCGATATCCTATAGTAAAGATAGCTATGATGGGAGGGGGAAAATCCCCAACAGTTCACCCCAATTCTTATAATCAAACTTTTGTAAATATTTTACAAGTATAATCAGAATATGCAAGTTTGTGGTAGCTGCCTAATTTCCCGGCAACTCGTCCACCTGTTATACCCAAGTCGTGCAACCTATCATTGCTTCGGTGTGAATTCTACCTAATTGTGTAGCTTGTCATGTAGCTTTCCCACACTTTTTCCCAGTCATGTAGCTCGTTGTGCAACTAGCCCACACTTTTCCTAATCAGGCAACCTATCGTGCAAATTTCCCACACTTATGCCTAGTCGTGGAGATTTCCGCACTTCTTCCCATTCTTGCAACCTATTGTGCAGCTTGCCCACACTTCTTCCCAGTCGTGCATCCTATCGTGTAGCCAACCAATAAATCCCAAATTCTTTTCCGAGAACAAAAGACTATCTCGCACAATCATGCGGGTCAGTATGCGAGCCTCACCCTACCTGTTGCCTTCGTTGCGCCTTTCATTGCCATTAGTGTGAATTCTGATTTTTTGTGGTTTTCCTCTCGCTCGAACTTGGTTACCAAACTTTCCCTTGGTCGAATGACCCTTCTCCAATATATATGTATTCCTCACTTGTGGTTGACACCTCTTCATCTTTTGAGCCGACCTGCCATGTCATTGAATGCCTCATCCAACCTATCATCGATGGGTGGACACCCCCTCATGGATGGGCACGCCCCTAGGATGACCTGCTGATGGGAAGGAGGGCATGCCTTGTTGTAACATCCACGCTAACCTACTCCGCTCGTCATTGATTCGTTCTTTGTTACACACGTCATTCCATGTTGTCGCTCAACGTGTTGCTACCACCCTGCACCCTTTCTTGCCTGTCATGTTTCGGTTGAGTTGCCCGCATCAAGGCACCCCATGGTGTAAGCCGCTACAACATGCATGCATCCACCAACTTAGTTGCTACTATAAGTCATGTGGGTAGGTGCTCTCCAACTTAGTTCAGTTAAGTGTGCCTGCTATGCTCGACTTGCCCATTTGATTAAATGCCTCTCCACATGTTTGTGGGTGGTCACAGGCGCCCGTTGGCCATAGTGCCAATTTTATCCAATGTGCATGCAATATATCCAATTTTATAATAGTTGAATGTTCATCTTGTTCATGAAAAGTGATGCGTAATTTAGTCAACTTACTCATCGACACGTAAATCAAGATTCGCACAATATGCTAGATTTATAAAGAATCAAAATCATTATCAAAATCTCAAATTAACTTAGTCTATTCTCTTGTAGTCGTATTAATTTCTAAACATGATCTCGAACATATAACTTTGGAAATAAAAATGAAAGTTCCAACATGAATCTAATTTCATTAAGAGAATAGGTTTCACCTTCCTGCAATGTCTTTGATCTTGGACACGTATCTGAAATTGTCCAAAGTCTGGCATAATTTTAAAAATCAAATGGATGGATCGTTCAATATCAAACTAACGGATTGGGATCAAAGAAATGGGATATATCTAGCGAGCCTTATTGAAGACAATGGAAGGGTCGGGCTTAACAAGTGGCTAAATAAATTTATTTGCTTATTCTAGATGGTAGGCTACATTTCATTAATTAGTTTTTAATAAATTAAAGATAAAAGCAAACCAAAAAAACTTAATTATATGATATAAAATATACACAATGTTTTCTAATTAATTTAAAATAACCTTATTTTGTCAAATACAATATTCTATATATTTTAACAAAATGTTATATTTTCTTACTGAAAAATATAAAATTATAAAAAAAAATCAGAAAAACCTCTACAATAATATTCATAAGCTTAATATCATCAAAACCTAACAATTTACCATGATTTTGTATTAAAAGGTTGAGGATAATCCTTAAGTCTGTAATCTCCACACCAAATACAAATATTTTCATTTAACTAAAAAGAACATTGGATACCAAACATTTATATTTTAATTATATTTGTTTTTAGGATACTTTAATTTGTTTATGTTCTATTTTTATCTATGCAGAAATGAGTCCAAGTCCATAACCTCCACACCAAATACACATATTATCATTTAGTTAAAAGCAACTCTGTATACTCAACATTTCTATTTTA
>APFE031250806.1:2653-16940 GCA_000404065.3 Pinus taeda
TATCACAGCCTCAAAATACAATGCCCTCATACAAAGAGAGGGGTTGCCTTCTAGGGAAAAAAACCATAAACTAAACATAAGTTCTACCGTCAGATCATCCGCCTAATGAACGACCCAGATTGACTAGAAATTACTATACTTTTACAAGGCAAATTTACATCTGTTTTTAGCTTCGGGGGACCGCTAGCCCCCGGACCCCCCAGCCGGGGGGGATTGGCTCCCCCGGACCCTCGTGGGGGGGACAAGTCCCCCTCGCACCCGCCCACGTGGAGGGGTGTAAAAACTTCCTGGGGTATACATCCAACTGAAACAAAGACCTCTGAACAATCATGCTCCACACACAACAAATGGGAACGCAGACACCCATAGAAACTTATATCCTGGGGTAGCATGACAAAAAAGAAATCAACAAGGACCAAGGGGGGCGAGCACCTCCCCGTATACCGCATATACAATGATGAAAATATTATCTTGGAACATCAGGGGACTTGGGCACCCCTCTAAGGTAGCAGCCCTAAGGGATCTTATCATTTCTGAGAAGCCAGGAATTATTATGTTACAAGAAACAAAACAAAACCACAAGGAATAAAGTCATTGAGCAGTAGAGACAGTATAGAGGAAGCATTAGTGAGGCAAGAGGAGCCTTAGGAGGAATAGCAACAATTTGGAATCAAGGTATATGGAATTGTATTTCGGAAACAACAAATCAACACTTGATCAAAACAACTCTGGAAAATAAAGCAGATCAACAAGCCATTATCATCTACAACATCTATGTGCCAAATCACTGCAGAGATAAGGATAGTTGTTGGCATGATCTAAAAGGCAGTCTGGACGCAGAAGAGAACACTAACATTATTCTAGGAGGTGACTTTAATTTAATCCTCCATGCCAATGAGAAAAGGGGAGGCAGTTTTACACCTAATCCATATAGAATATAGTTGGAAAATATCATGCAGGAGCATGATCTTATGGATATCCCTCCAAAAAAATGTAGATACAGCTGGAAAAACCGCAGGATGGGTGCTGGTAACATCATGGAGTGCTTGGAAAGGATTCTCATCAATATTACACTTCTCTCTGCTTTCTCCGTTGGATATGCTAACATTCTAACGTGCTCTGCCTCCGACCACTTCCCAATAACTCTAACGCTGGAAAATCATAGGCCACTTGGGCCCATTCCATTCAGATACAATTCTCTCTAGAATGATATACCAACAGTTGTAGGAATTGTTTACAGCTCTTGGATCCAACACGTGGAAGGCTCTCCCGGTTTCATTTGGGATACAAAACTATGGAAAACAAAACAAGCCATCAAAGAATGGGCTAAAACAAAATATCAACAACCAGAGAAGGTAAAAAAAGAAATTAAGAACAATCTGGAGAGTATCCAAAGAGCAATAGAGGATAATGGCCTTTCCCAAGAGAACAAACAGCAGGAAAATGAACTCTACTTACAGCTATACCGAGTTAACGAAGAAGAGGAAACAAAATGGAGGCTCAAGTCGAGACAATTATGGTTACAAGGGGGTGACAAGAACTCAGTTTTTTTTCACAAGCAAACGACAGCCAGAAAGATAAGGAATAATGTTAGCTCCATCCTAGATGCAGAAGGTGATAGACAAAGCACTCAGGAAGCCATTCGAAGAGCTACTACAGATCACTATCGGGACCTGCTAACTAAAACAAAGGAAGCAGAGTATTATACATATTTATTGCAGCATCTCCCAACAGGGATAAGTAGGGAAATGAATGGCATTTTAAGCAAGCAGATAGATGAGGAGGAAATCAAGATATCAATATGGACTCTTCAACCTAATAAAGCCCCAGGACCGGATGGCTTTCCCATCTGCTTTTATCGAGCATTCTGGGGAATTATTAAAAAGGACTTGACAAAAATGCTCAATTGGATCCAACGAAAAGAAAAAATAGGAGGATATACCAATGCTAATCATCTAGCACTCATCCCCAAAGAAAACAATCCATCTTCCTTTGCTCGTTTCACGCCCATATCTCTCTGTAACTTCTCCTATAAAATCTTGACAAAAATCATTGCTACCCGCCTAAAGCCTTTGCTCCCTTCTCTCATTTCCGAAAATCAAGGGGGATTCTTAGCCAACAAACAAATAACTGATTCCATTTTACTTGTGTAAGAAGCCATCCATTCGATTCAAACCAGAAATGAGAAAGGGTTTATCCTCAAGCTTGATCTGGCCAATGCATTTGACAGAGTGAGACACTCCTTCCTCTTGGCAGCTTTGAAGAAGATGGGATTTGATGAACCTACATTTCGGGGCCATGGATCTCCCCTCTTGTAAATGGCAGACCTAGAGAAGTTTTCCAATCCTCCAGAGGCCTCCGACAAGGTTTCCCCCTCTCACCTTATCTCTTCATTCTAATGGCTGAATCCTTCAGTAGAGAATTGGACTTCAGCCGGAGGGTTGGCTTAATCATAGGAATAAATTTTGGGGATGGGGTCATGAACATAAATCATTCACAATTTTTCGATGACACCCTGCTGATTGGAGGGGCCTCCACCACAATAGCTAAGCGCTTCAAATCTCTATTTGACAAATACATGACCTACTCTGGCGAAATGGTAAATAATTTGAAAAGCTGCATATATGGCTGGAACACAACAGTACATGTGCTTCACAATATCGCCATCATCTTTGGAGTCACATGCAAGTATGATTGGACTCACTTCTCTTACTTGGGCATGCCTATAAGTGCTGGACCTTTGAGAGCAGAAGTCTGGGACACAGTAGTCGACAAAATGAAAAGAAAAGTACAGTAGTGGGGATCTATTTGTTTCAACCCAGCTGGTCGCCTCACTCTTCTTAAGTCAGGTATATCTTCTCTCCCCCTATATTATTTTTCTCTTCTTCAAGCTCTGGCCTCCTTCCACAACAAAATGGAAATCATCCTTCACCAATTCCTATGGAGGGGGGAAATGATAAAAATAAATTCAACTTGATTAATTGGAAGTAGGTGATCCAGCCCCAAGACCGAGGAGGTATTGGAATTAGATCTCCTAAATTTCTCAATTTAGCCTTTGGAGGAAAAATTGTCTGGAGACTCATTACTGGACTCCCAGCATGGTGGAAAAAAGTTCTGGAAATTAAATACCTCAATTTTCCTAGACAACAGCTTCTTGATCGAGATATTCCCACTAGAGAATCCTCCAAAATTTGGCGATTATGCAAGAGAGAAATTCCACTAATTGCTCAAAATACTTCAAAAATCCCCCAGGGAGGTGCAAGCATCAATATTGGAGTAGACAGAATCATGGCTCAGCAGCCAATAAACAGACATGGGGGAGTCCACCCTATCCTTTCCTTTTTTGAAAGAACAGGCATTCATTACCTAGACCAGATCTCCCAACGGGATCCTCACACCCTTCTTTGGTCAGGTTGGGCCTTCCTAGCCATACCCAATAGTCTTAACACAAGTCTTTCTATTCTTCAATCCCTTTTGTACAGTGTAGCCCCTGTCAAAAAGAACGATCTTGATGTGTTTCGTTGGGACCCATCCGGATCCTCTTACACCATCCAAGCTGCTCACCATTATATTTGCAACATCAACTACCCCATGCCAAGTTGGCACCATTGGAAGGTGGTTTGGAAATTCGAGGCAATTCCAAAAATCAAGTTTTTTCTCTAGACCCTCCTTAAAGGGAAAACCCTCACGGCTGAAAATTTGCAAAAGAGGGGAATTAATGGCCCCTCTCGTTGCCCTAACTGCTTAGCTGTTGAAGAATCAATGCATCATCTCTTTATTGAATTCCCTTTTTCCATCAACTGCTGGAGGAACTTGTCTCATAACAATCAAATCCCATGGAACACCCAAAACACCATAGGAGAAATTATTTACAAATGGAAAAAAAACTACCCCTGGCAGCACAAGAAAAATAACACAGTGAAGAGAGTCTGGGACATTCTTCCCCACAATATGCTATGGAATATTTGGCTGGCATGAAATCGGAAGGTTTTTAAGGATAAGGACTCGACTGTTAGAAGCCTTTGCACCAAGGCAAGGAGTCTTGCCTTTGAGATCATCTCAGTTAAGAATCTGAGAAGTATAAATGTCAGTGAACTCAGCATAGAAGAACGCATTTCCTTATTCAAAGTATATAATTAGTCATCGGTAAAATACTTGATGGTTATCCATTGCATATCTTTAAATCATCATTTAAAACCAAAAAATTATTATGTCACCTAAATATTTAGATTCATAATAATACTAAGTTCCATGAAAATTCAAAGATAATTTTTGACATTTTCTAATATAATATTTGATACAAAATATAAATATATGACACCCTAAGAAGGAAAAATAGCATGCCACCAGCGTTTAGCTTTCAAATCCATCCAATAAGAGAAAGGAATTAGGAAATAAATTATTAATTGATACATATACATACTATTCTAAATGATGGTTTACTAAAAAATCCAGTTACACCAAAATAATGTCACAACTTACAAGTTTCTAAATTCCATTGCTCCAATGATAATGAAAGCAATGAAATGCCTCTAGTTGCACGAAAGGTATGCATTAAAGCCAAAGAAAGAGGGGAATTGAATATTTGTGCAAAAGAATCTCCTCATATTTAAATGCATCTTGAGAAGCATAAAGGGAGAAAAGCTATGCCATAGTACCAAAATGATTCAATCCAAATGCATCACATCTTTTACTATGTTTTCTAAAAGGTTGGTAAGATGTGGACATTTTTCAAACTTGATGGCATTTTTCATGTGTCATCAACCAATAGCAATAGCACATGAAAAAACTTTCAAATGATATCTTCAATTTCTTCTTATAGTAGCCATCATCCATGTAATTATTCATGAATGTATTCCACCTTCCATCAATACACAAAGAATATTAAAATTTCATATCAAAAATATACATATAGTAAAGGACAACAAAAGTCATATATGTATATATATATATATACATAAACTTTGTGCAAAGTAAAAAAACATATAACTTAATAATCCTCACATGTCAAAAAGCCTTCTTTCCTTTGCAACTTGCCAAATCTCATAAATTTGTTCCCATTTCACCTCTGTCGTGTTAGGACCTATTAATGATATATATATCAATGCATCAAGTGTGTTAATTGATAGTCTTATTATCCTTATATCTTTGATCATATTTTTCTTAGAGAACCCTCATTCACATGTGACGGTGCTCATTGGTATGACAAGCATTGCTTGCCATAATTTTAGCATATTTGGATACCTAAAGTGCCAATCTTTGTTTGAGAAAATACTTTCCATGCATCTTCCATTAAGAATCTTTCTCTATTCAAATAAACCACGTCAATAAATTGATATAATTCTCTTTTACAAGTTGTAATATCAAACATTAGTACATTTTCACCTTCATTACATGTTTTATGTTGCAAATGTGAAAAAAGTATTTCAAGCCAATGCTTTACACTATTTTCTCTGACATAAATATCTGACGGGTAATGACAAGGACTAAACAAACTTGTTGGATTAAAAAGATGAAGATCTGGAAATCTTGAATCGAAACTCTCAATCAATGCTTGGACATAATTTCTTGTAAGTTGTATGCAACTCTGAAGGGAGCCCTCAATGCAAGCTACCATTGGTTGTGACAATTGTTCATCATGGATTGAAATATACAAAAAATCATGTCTATGGGTATTCCCCTCTTTGTCAACATTTTCAAGGAAACCATCTTTGGAGTCTTTCAAAAATTTAGTAAGATGTAAAACACCTTCTACAAAAGAATTTAGTATACAAAAATATCTTTTAAGAGTATTTAGTGCATGGTTAATAGCTATTCCAAGAAATGTGACATCCACATTATCTTCTTGAAATTTTTCGTTTAGATTATTCAACTCCTTCAAAACAACAACAAGCATTTTTAAACAAAATTGAATTAAAAAAATCCTTGCCTTATGATACAATGAATTCTTTCTTTCTCTCTTCTACATGCTCAAAATAGAGAGCCATATAATCCCATGGATTTGAAGAACCTGCAAGGATTCTAATTCCATTATCTATAATAAGGAAATGAGCTTATTATTTCTCTTTGCTAAATTTCCAACCCATGAGTATGCATTGTTTGTTATTTTCTCAACATACAAATACTCAGGTATCTTTTTCAAAGCATATGATGCTACAAGTGCTTCAATATGTGAAATGCAATGAGTGACAATCAAATTTGCTAAATCATTCTTTAGCAGTGTGACAAATCCATTTTCACATCCAACCATAGATGAAGCACCATCAGTCGAAACTGCTATTAGTTTATCATTTTCCAACTACCTTGCTTCCTTTAAATTAACGATGGTATCATATATAGTCTTTCCTTTTCCACTAGGAACAATAATCATTTTCATAAATTGTGTGACTGGAGGGCCCAAACCTTTTAAATCTAGATATGTAGAATACACAACAAGGTGTTGTTCCAAACCATTGTCTATACTTTCATCTAACATTATAGAGAAAAAGGGATTTTCTAACACTTTTCTAGTTTGCACCTCTTCAAGATAATTTGATATAGAGTGAATAAATTTAGTAGCTTCTTTTCTATTTATGTAGGAAGAATACTCCACTCGAGAAGGCATATTAGGCATCTGTAGATGCATTTGAATATGACAAAGATCTTCATAAGTAAAAATTGAAATATCTTTTTTTGCAATAAAATATGCTAACTAAATGGTAGTTCTGACCATTTCCTTATTAGCCTCACTTATAGCCACTATGTGTTCTTTAATGGGATTTTCAAACCTTTCAGTGTCATACAAATTTCTCTGAGTTGATGTTTGATGAATAATGGATTTTGCATGAGTTCTCACAACATCATATTGAATCGTATTAAATCCATCTCCAATACCCCATGGACCTTGAGCCTTGTATTTCTCACAAATTTTACACTTCATATGAGTCTTGTGATATTCAACATTGATACTATATACCCAAGGATGTTTTATCATCCACTCTTCTCGGAATTCATGTTTTGAGAAGGCCTTCCTCCTCGAACTACTAGATCCACCATCGTGTCTTTCCTTTTTATTGCCAAGAATTTATATATCAACAAAATACTCTTCATTCATATCTTCATTAGCATCATCATTCAAATGAGGTATATATGGAATACCTTTAACATTATAAGTCTTTGATGTTTTAAAATATACATAAAAAAAAATTAGTTGATTGACCATTCCTTTTTGGAGGCATTTCTATTTAAATAATTTAATTACATGCAAAACAATTACAATAAATCACAATAATCAAATAAAGAGTGAAGGATTGATAGTCATTACATAAGCAAAGATTTCAAGATAATAAGGTGTAATTACTAAAGAATAGCACATTCCACCTTGAAGTGTATATGAATGTGGAATGAATTTTTTTATCTATTTGTAATAGTAGAATTTTATTAATCACTCAAATTACATTTTGGTAATTTATGATGATAAAATCCCTTCAATAAATATGATATTTATTATGGTTCATTAGATTTCTTTGTTTTGATGAATGCTCCTTAAAAAATTACTAGACACTACCTATAGTACAATGATTACTTACTATAAAATAGATAACCTACCTATAGTACAACAAGTAGATCAATAATAAGTCAATTCAAAAAAGCAACTTCAAACCTTATTTTTATGGAACCTTAACCTATGTAAAATAACATAACATTTTAAAATTCTTATGGAATTTAATATTCTTAAACCTATAAGAAATCAAATTAAGTTAAATATATGTTTGTTATTAATAAATTTAACATAAAATATTTAAATTAGAATATATTAAGTATTAAGATAAGTGAAAATAAACTAAATATATAAAGTTAAATATGTGCTAATTATTAATTATTATTATTAAATTGAGTGTAAATAGTAACATAGATAGAGAATATATAAATATATAAAATTAGCGTAATTTCAATCATAGTTTTATTATTTTTAATGGCACAATAAAAATAATAAAAATATTAATGTCACACATCTAACTAATAAGGTAACTTATAGTAAAATAAATATTAATAATAATCCATGAATTACCAATAGCATTATGGTTATTCACTTTCAAAAGAACATGGTGTAATTCGTTAATTTAAATTGCAATGAAATGTTGGACTATGGTTTTTCAGCACATATATAATTTACCATTATACATGACTGTAAGTTCCATAATCTGGCTGCCAACTTCATGTTTATTGGTGTGATTTAACATATAACCTGATATTTTACTAACCTTCCATAAATGTTTAAGTGCTATGGCAATTATGGCCATATTGCCTCCTTTCAACCTTACATTAATACCCTAGTTGTCGTATGCCTAGGGTTATGCATGGTTCGACTACCAGGAAGCCTCTATTTGGTACCTTGGTTGTCGTATGCCTAGGGTTATGCATGGTTCAACTGCCAAGAAGCCTCCAGTTACAATCCTTCCGTGGGAATATGCATCGGTTCTATGGTGCAGATGCCTCTTCCAAATCCAACGGTCATGGTGTTAGATCCTGGTACATTGTGTGCCTTGAGGTGATCTCCCAGGGTTGTCGAGCCGCGAGTGTTAGTCTGTCGAGTCCTCAAATGGTTCACTTCTGTCTCTCTGTTATGGTTCTCTACCCGCTGCTTTACCTTGCCACAGTTTCACTTTGATCAAGCTGATCACTTCTGGTTGCCTTCGAAATTGGTTCTTTTCAGTGGTATAACATGATGTGCGCTGAGACACAGTCTCTGTTTTCAGAAAGGGTTTCCAGCTTGGATAGTCTCTTCAGGTAAGCGCATATTCGTTTTAGGTGTTAAACTTAAATAGTTTCTGAGTTTTGTAGCTTATCTCTTGTTTTGTCATCACATACTCATCTTATTTTCTACTTGAATGTCCAACCCTGGTTGGCTATGGTGTGGGGCCTCGGAGTCATGCCGAATTGCGGTTGGCTCTACCAGTTTCTTGGTGCCCACTACCAGGTATGTGTTTGTTTGTCGAACTAGGCTAGGGATATTAGTTAACATCCTTCATCCATGAACTGGATGGAATACTATCCCTGTAATGTATTTTTAAAAGGTTTGTCTGGCCTAAGGCTGAGGGCTTTTTTATAATAACTCAGAGGGACTGGGCCGAAGTCAGAGGAATAATTCCTTGTTTTCAGACTTTTGGTTTTGGTTATGAAATTTCAGTCTTGTTGCCAAGAATGCGCTTGTGTTAAGTTATTGATCTATTAAAGCCACGAGACTAGGGTTTCTGTGATGGCCATTAAGGGTATGAGGCCCAACGGCATCATAGTACATACTCATTTATTCATGGGTGGCGGGAGATAGATATTAAGACCCTCATTCTTATGAAAAGTGGGAGACATGGGAAGGAAATAGCAGGAAACAGCAGGCTAGGCCATCTTAAAATGGAAACAAGACTGCTGAAACCACCGAAACTTTTTTGGTGTAGAGGCCAAAAATCTTTTTGGTGCTAAATTGTTTTAGTTTTTATATGTTGGGGCTTTCACTATTATTTTGCAAAGGAACTCGAAGCTAAGCTAGAAGTTTCAAGGAAGACGGCAAAGGGTTTATTTTCCACAGGTATTTTCCTTTCAATTTGATGTATTTCCCTTGCAAAGATGTTGGCATTGGTATTATTTTCCTTGCATAGCTGTATTCATTGGTATAGCTGTAGGAATTGGGATTATTTTGAACAATCTCCTCAGTTGTGACTGCTTTTTCAAGAACAGATTCATCCATACTTGAACAAGGATCACATCATTAGTGTCGGTAAGGTTGGACTTTTTTAATGGAGTATTGAAATCATTATATCAAAGGGAACACATCATTAATATTAATACTAGGGGAACTAGAACAGAGTCAAGGCATTCCCGAACTAGCGAACATATCAATACTGTCTTCAAAACTATTTGAAGAATCAACAATTTCCTGAGCCGCGTCTAGTTCTGTTTTTTTATAATTACATGAACAACTTAATTTATGCTTTGAAGAATCACTCTCTATTTGTGTGTAGACATGAATCCAATCAACCTTGTAATGAGATGACTCACCTGCATGCTGGGAAACACTAGGCATTGGCTCATACATAATAGAGACACTGTCCACTTTCAAACCATGCAATTCATCAAGGCCATAAAACTGTTTGTCATTATCTAAACTCTGAATAATGAAATTTGTCTTCATGAACTTCATCCTCAATAGCTGAGTTATGAGGTTGCAGACCAACATCTAAAACTCAAATATTCTCATAAGCTTCTTGAGGTTCATCGTATGATGAATGAATCAGTTGATGATCTCCAAATTTCAAAGAAACTACATTAGAAAACATGGGACAGCCATCATTTTGGCTACTGTTATAATTCTTATGTGATTTTCGTTCTTCATCATCGTGAGTTTCAATTTTGTAAACCTGTTCAATTTGCTCTTGTTTTTCAACTACATGATCTTGATATCTTTCAATTGCATATGAATTATTAAACCCATACTCGTGAGTTTCATTATTAACAAGTGAGATGGGATTTTCCTTAACAGGAGTAGCTGAAATGTACTGTATGGTGCATTCTTCACCATCTCAAACTTCTTTGGATGATGCCTCCTTTCTAAATAACAATTCTTTCTTGTCAATGAAAAATTGTCACCTTTCTAATTAAGACAAGAAAAGGAATTTTCTTTATGTATCCCATGGAGTATAACCTTTTATATGCAATTGTGTCTTATAGCATGATAGTGTTGCACCCTAACCCAACATACAACATTGTAACAATCCTAGTTCCTTTGGGTGTGTTTTGATAAATGAGGTCATCCTTTTATGTAATGCACGCCCCATTGGCTCATTGTTATATATTTCAACTTCTGTGCAATAAATGGCCACATTGAGTCACTTGATATCCACCATTCTAGGAGATGCACTGGGATGATCTTTTGTTTGGATATGTGATCATGCGTTTGGCACTAGACTCTAATTAGCTAGCATGAAATAGGTTCAAGAGGGGTGTTATGGAAATATGATTGATTCTCCTCTGAACATCTCAAATCTGCAAAAATCTGCGCATAGGTATAATACCAAGCCATGATATTTGTAGCTTGGGTCTTTGAGAAGTATGAGGCATGAAATTGGCATTATTTGATTTAATCCCACACCAACATTTACTCATGAATTGATGAAACCAGAGCTCATGGGCATTCACTGCATTGTCATTCATTTGAATTCACTTATTCCAAGTGTGGTTAACTATATTGGAGGGTTAAACATAATTTTGAGTTTTTATACCCTCTCTGCCACCAGTGCTCTACATTATTTTATGTCTTTTCATTTTCCAAGCATATTTCAGGGTTCTTTATTGCATATTGGTGCTCTTCTAAGGCAGCACACCATATCGCTTCATCTACCATAATAATTCGTTAGACTCCGATTAGTAGTTTCCATGCATGCTTAATATGCTTCATATGCATTGCTTTTCAAATGTTGATTTCACAGTTTAATATAAACTGGTGATAATTTATTTAAATATTTTATATACAAAATGATGCTTGTTTGTTAGGAACACTGTTTATTTTTGGAGCACCATATATGGAACCTCGTTGGTTTCAATCCATAACTGCAAAGAGTCAACCAACCAGACTTTCACTTAATTTTCTAAAATCTCTCACTTCAATCCAACTTCCAAATGTTGTTATATAAATGATCAAACAAACACTAACTGTGGCAGCAAACTATCTTGAGGCATTATCTGGGCAGCGAATCATCCCTGAGACATTATCTGAGGCATTGGCCTATCTCTAAGGCATTATCTATAGCAGCACATTAAATCTGAGGCTTCACTATGGCAGAAATATGTCTATGAAGCAATTCTAAGATAGAAAGATACCTCTGAGGCACTATTGATGACAACAAATCATCCCTGAGGTATCAATTGTGGCAGAAAACCACCTATAAGCGATTGTTTGTGGCAAAAAATCACCCCTAAGGTTTTTATGTGGCAGCAAATCATCTTGAGGTATGGTCTAGGGTTTTCAGGCAAGAAAGGTCTCGTTTGGAGTTGATTGTGGATGCAATGAGATAGTGAAGTAATGTTTATAGGCAACAAGGAGATATTCTACAGAGATTACTTTGCATTATGCGACAACAATTTAAGACAATGCATTACCCTTTGTAATATAATCCAGAGAACTCCTCAATGAAATTAGTATTACATGCATAGAAGTTTAAACCAACATATTTTAGAATAATTTTATGGTTTTACACGTTGTCATATATTTCAACATTTATTTATGTAATGATCCTAACTAGTGTCCACAAACTTTTCTTCGCAGATTTGTATTACATTATTCTATACAAAATGGAAGACTAGGTATTTATGTTGCTTTCGGTATTTTTATTATTTATGTTATTGATTTAGTTAGAGGTTAGATTTGTTTTTAGAAATAAATTTAAAATGATACTTCAAAAGTTTGTTTGTGACTAGTTAAATGCTTGTTGGAACACTCTGATAAGCTTGCCTCAAAGTGTTGGACAGATCTTCAATGCTCACTCAACGCATATTTTGTGTTACCGATTCTATTTTCTTATTGGTTTTTTGATCAAGGTTTTCTTATTTTTATTTTATTATGTGATTTTTTAATAATTTACCCATGGGTGTTACCGATGCTACTATGGGGGATTCAATGATATTCACTACTTTTACGGAAATGTTAACAAGTGCACGAGGGCAAGACACTGCTATGATGATGCATGATGTAAGCTTGAATATTGTCTTTTATATTTTCAATTATCTTATATTCCTTATCATATTATGCTAATTTATGTTTGTGGAATGGACGCAATTGCTAAAGTTATTCCAACCCCTATAACACCTTATAAAACATCTAAGGTAATGATAGTGGTAAAACTTGATCAATATTTTTGTGCATTTAGTGAACTTATTTCACTATATATATTTATTAATATTTGTGTTTTTACTAAGCGTGCATTTTGTTGGCATGTAGGATTCATTTATGCCCCTCAATACAACCAATGTTGGCATGCAGGGATCATTAATGCCCCCATATACATCTAATATTATGCAAGATGTAAGATTCAACCATTTATTTATGTGAGTTTGATTATGTTATTTGTTGAGAAATCTAGGGCATATATTTAATAAAGTTTTTGCACAATGACTCCAAGATTTATGAGGTGTTATGAAGAGCTACATCATGCCTTCAAATGGATCACCCCATCCGTTTTTTTCTTCTTGTACATACAATACTATTTTAACAAGTAACCCAAGCAATATGTTATTCCAAAACATGATGTCAAGTTACTTTTTTAGGGTTTTTATGTAATCAAGAGGCCTTTTTAGGGTTTCTTAAATTCAAACCTTAGATCATACTCATTTCCCTTTATGTCATTCTAGAGTGTATCCCATGCCCTAGAAATCAAATCATAGGGAACAAATACCTTAAGATTAAGGTTTCTAAATACTAGGGTATTTCTTAAAATATAAACCCATAAATTCAACCCTACTACATCTTATGATGGACCCTTTAAAAGAAAATTATTATACATACCTCATGGACACCTATCTATATTGATTAGTATTTTGGTTGCCATGATTATTTGCAACTTTACTATACATTTCATTGATCATTTGCCACCTTCATGACCTTCTTTTAATGAGTCTTCCGAGATATTGTCATTCTATAATGGGACTTGCTTCTTCATGTGTTCATGAAACCCATGCCTTAGTCATAACAAAAATAATCTTCTTTTTCCTTTTTTTACATAAATTACATAGAATTGTGATTAGATATGCCATTATGAACACTGAACCTAGTTACATATTTCAACATTATTCATCTGTTATTCCATCTTGTTATTTATATTTGTGCCTTGTAGGATGTTCCTAGGGTGACTCCAACAAGTATACAATCTTTTGGTATAGAGGGTCATGTTATGCCATCTACACCTAGACCAGAACCCCATAACATGCCCTCGACATCAAATGTGGGTCTAGTCAGCATTCTCCCACCAGGACCAGAACAAGTTTCTTTGAGGAGTCTTATAGACTCACAAACAAGAATGTTAAGGCTCCTACCATATATTCCTGCAAATGTTCAAATCAGACAAGAAATAATTGAACAAATTTAGTTATGGGAAATGTCATTGTTGGAGAGTGTAGCTCCTGCAAGAGATCAACAGGTAAAATTATTTAATTTTTTTTATAATTTCATTTGTTATGTTTAGGATCATTATTTTAGATATGGAAAATAGTTTCATATTTTGGTTGGGTTCTTAATAGTTCCACAATTTCATTGTAAATG
>APFE031250811.1:5264-22115 GCA_000404065.3 Pinus taeda
AGTACTTACCGGAAGATTTGTGTTTGTGCTTGTTTGGATTTTGTCTCCAATCCTTGATGGGTTCGGATTCAATTTCATTTTCGCTTGCAAACTTCTCCAGGAAGGTCTTGTTATATATTTTCTCTGGCTCGGGCAAATGATACATTTGCCTTAGGTCATCTGCCTTGAATGATCCGAAAATCCTCCCATCTCTGGTGCTGAAAGTTCTGTCCAAGATTGGGATTTCTTCAATCGCCCATCGCACAACGTCTTTGTATGGGAGAATTTTCTCCCTGGCTGCTATTCTGTGAAGGAAAGAGTTGGCTAAATCTTTGAGAGTACAATCAGACTTCCGTAGTGAATCCACGCTAGCTTCTGTTACCGTCTTCTGTGGTTTCTCGGCTTCAATTAGCTTGTAAGTGCCTTGCCAAGTAACTCTGGTGAGACCCGTGCATGTAGTATCAAATATTAGGCCCTTCTTCTTGTTTACAGCAGCTTGTCCTGCAACTGGTGGAGCAGAAGCACCCGCAGTCTTCTTGGACTTCTTTCCCATCTTGCTCAAACCTCTGTCTATGAATGAATTCTGCACAGAGAGGCAATTGCGCGTAATACAGAGAGATAACAATGAAAGCTTGCAAGTGATGATAACATATGAATAGGTGCGTAATAAGGTATTTAGCCTTTAAAATGGGTGCGAACACAATCCATAGAAAGATTCTAAGACATGATGCCATTAATTGTCTGTATAAAACCTGTCATACTTTAAATGCCCATTAAATCATTATTCGGGCGAATAATTCCCTTAAGCATGCAATGGATGTTTTGGCGGCTGAACGCAAGTGATAAAGCTTTAAATATGAATGAATTGTGCTATCCCATCACTTAACGACTTTTTATTGAAAACTGCGCTTTATCGCATCACATCGGGTGTATGACCAGTGCGCCTTAATGATATGTATTGGATACCGCCGATCGCCGAATGCGATATCGCATCGGTGAAAATCTCGGAGTGCATCAAGACTTAAGTGAAAGTAAACCGCCGATCGCCGATCGCTGATTGCACATCGCATCGGGGCTAATGGCATAGGGCGCTTTGAGATGTGCATTGGATATTGTCGATCGTCGATTGCGATATCGCATCGGCGTAAATCTTTGTGCCACTTATATATATTTCTTATGTCATTGCGATATGTGATCTTGCGATCGCTTTATCGCAATGACCAAGATTCACTTTATTTCTTTAAATGGGTTTGTTCAAAAAGGGTTTTATAAAATGCATTCATTTGATTATCGAACTTTTTGAACAATAAAAGTATTGATATCAATTTTACTTTAAAGGGACCCATTTCATAGGTTGATGTTTTTTGAATAAAAATGATATGAAATGGGGGGTTGTTTGCAGAGCACAACAGGTACCTATAGAGACTAAAGTTTGTAACACACCTTAGTCACACCCGATTAGATACTCTAGTCAAGTACCTAATTTGTAGTATTGCATGTGTCGTAACTCTTCATAGAAACATATAATTTTGATTTCATCCATGTACCTATATATATGTAATTATGAATACCTCCCTAGTTAAGAGGGAGCATTGAAGAATGTAACTAGTGGAGGTCTTCATAATTGTATTTTAGTGATGATATAATGTATTTGTCAAAAGTAAAGAAAAGGGAATTTTTATTATAAAAGAAAAATATTTATTAGCATGGGTTTCATTATTTATTTATTTCATTTCTAGGTTAAACCATCCATTGTAGGCTTCTAGGGTATGTCAAGAGTCCTTTCCCATGTCATCATGTAATAGACCCTTCTTGGGTTTTGTATATCAAGAAAGAAAATTTATTATGATCTAAATTGAGTCAAATAGACCTCCTCCACCAAGTCGGACTCAAATAAGACAAGTTGACCTCATGAAGGACAAGTCTGTCTCAAACAATGAAAAAAACCACAACATATAGTCAACAACTCGACCTCATTTGGAGCACGACATAAGAAAGTTTGATCCATTGTTGTTAAAGAAGAAAAAGGAGAGAAAAATACCTAAGGTGAAGTATACAACCCTAGTGAAGAAGAAGGAGACACATTTCAAGATAGAAGAAGACAAAAATCTCTCTTTTCTACGTCACGTGTGAATTTTTGGGTAGCTGAGCTGAAATTTCAGATCTGCAGTCAGGCCAAAATTCTAGGAGATGGAGGGCCAGAATTTTGTGTCGCAGTTGGGTTGAAGTTTTTTTACTAGAAGAGACTACTAAAGTTTGGATAATAATTCTAGAAGGTTTACTTAGTGGAGTGAGGAATATATTTTGGTTTGTTCTAAGGTCTTGTGTTGTCTCAAATTTGATCTGAATCTACTAGTGAAAGAGTTTGATTGGGTTTTCCTATTTATAAGGGTTTTAGCCCTGGCTGAGTGTGTATTATCTAGCGTCATTGATCTTTGCGCATTTTATTTGATGATTGATTTATTCGAATAAGATAAAATAATAAAAAAAATAAATTTAATAAGAATGCAAGAATATCAAAAGTAACTGTCAACATAATAAAAGTTTTCTGCTTTTCTAATTTTCTAACATATCCGTTGCAAGAAGGAAGACCCCTTTCCTTTGAAAGTAAAAGATTTAATGGAAATAAATTACTTAGACTCATATATGAAAACTATTTTTTCCTATACTTCATGAAATTAAGAAATGAAATTAATACCTAATAGGAAAACACTTCAAAGTAAAAAAAATCATAGTAGTTTGAAGTATTTCTTGGAGAAAGGGAAATATTTAGAAGATAAACAAAAATGGGTCACGAAGATTTTGGGCTATGATTTTGAAATTAGCTACAAAAATGGGAAAGGAAGTGTTGTGTCAAATGTACAGTGAAGGAAAGAGGAAGACACAAATGGTTTTCTATGTGCTATTTACATTCCACAATCTTACTGGGTGGAAGAGCAAGGACAAGATAGAGATAAGATGAGATAATATGCAAGATAATTTAAAACCTACATGAAGACCATCATGTAGTATAATAAATTACATGGAAAATTGATTTTTTATGGTGCTAATAGAATTTATAGTTATGTAATATTCTCAACGCAAACATAAGGTCCTACTGAATCACACACCTCTCCTATAGAAGGACATTTAGGATTTTTGAAGACATACAATAGGATCAATAAATAACTTTTTTGGGAAGGTATTAAAGTATATTTGCAAAAACTTGTGGTAGAATGTATAGTATTCCAACAAAATAAATGAGAGACTATCAAGTCCCTAGGGATCCTTCGACCATTATCCATACAAAGATAGCTTTGGGAAGACATTTGAATGGATTTTATTACCGGTTTACCCAAATATGGAAGAAATAGTGTCATTATGGTAGTGGTAGATCAAGTGACAAATTATGCCCACTTCTACTTTTTTTATCATCCTCCTAAAGAAAGTATTGTGACAGAAGCATTCATGAAAATAATTCAATAGGTACATGGAATACCAAAGATGATTGTGTGTGATAGAGATCCAATTTTCATTGGAAATTTTTGGACTAGATTATTTTCTTGTTTGGGTACTCAATTAGCCCATAACTCATCTTACCATCCTTAATCTAATGGTAAAAATGAGATTGTGAGAAAATGTTTAGAAGGGTATATACATTGTTTTTCATCTGATAAATAGAAAAAATAGTTCAAACTATTGCCCTTGGTAGAATGTTGGTACAATACATCCTTCCATACATCATAAAAAATGTTACCATTTATGGCACTGTATGGTTGGCATCTCTATCTGTCACATCATACTTGAAAGGAATTATAAAGGCTCAAGAAATAGAGAACCACATCCAACACCATTAAGAGGTTCTCAAGCTATTAAATGACAACTTGGTTATGGCACAAAGTAAGATTGAACAACAAGTAAATCAACATCATGGTGAAAGGGAGTTTGAAGTGGGGGATTTTGTATCTGTGAGACTACAATCATATGAATATATTTCCCTCAAGCCAAAAAAGGAGAATAAATTATCCTCGAGGTCTTATGGCCCCTATAAGGTGTTGAAGATGATTAGTAGTATGACCTACAAATTGGAGCTACCTCCATATTCACATGTACATCCGGTCATCCATGTTTCATGCTTAAATAAGGTCATTAGTGACGAGATCCAAAAACACATTCTTTAACCAGTGTTTAATGAAGAAGAGAAAATATTACTAGAACCATAAACAATTTTGTGAACAAGGACTAAGCATCTAAGAAATCATGAAATTATTGAGTACCTCCTGAAATGGAAGGACCTACCAGTTGAAGAAGTGACATGGGAAGATGAGTGTTTCATGAATAAACACCCAAAAATAGTCAAGTGTTCAGGACAACACTTATTTGAATGGGAGGGGCATGTTGAGTCCTATATAATCCACATGATAACCTAATAAACCACTTATTAAGCCTCAAATATTGAATGCTTACATTTCTAATTCTATATTTTTATGTAGGCTAGAGACCCTTATGGTTCCATTTGATTATAATTGTATCCTTTATCTCCCACAAATACAAACACACACAATAATAAGACCTAGTCTTAGATCATAAAATATTGTCTTCTTCATTGTATTTACTGTATAAGGAGGTATCCCCTTGAAGTGGACTGTAATTATTGGTTTCTTACACAATTTTAGGCGTAAGGATCATAATAAAAGTGTGAGATCTTGCAAATACATGTTATATTTTTAATTGAATTTGATTTGAGGATCTAACCTTTATTTTTTGAAATATAGCTCAATACTTAAATTTACTTTCCCACTTAGCATGATGTTTTGTTGATCCACTTAGAAAATAATTACCATTAATAATTATTTCTATAAATGGTTGTTAAAACCATGGATAATACATGCTATTAAAAAAAATAAACGATAGTATTAAAGCGAGAATCTAATGGAAGGATGATTTCAATTTTACCATCGTAATTATGATACTCACCCATGGTATTCAGCCATGGATTTTATAAATCATGGTATTTACCCATGGTATCATAATTTATTATATGTATGTCATAATTTGCTATATTTTCCCATGGTATTCAACAATGGATTTTGTAAACCATGATGTTTACCCGTGGTATTTTGAATTGTGAAAGAGGATAACCCTTGGTGGAAAGACACCTATAAAAATTATAGATATGAGAATTCATTGGGAGAAAAGCATGTTTTTTCTCATAATGTAGTCTCATGGAATATTATCAATTCAGTAAATATTTGAGTTCATTTTTATTGCTTTTATGAAATAACTCTCTCGTGCATGTGCCATAATATGAGTTATATTTATAATGTCAAAATTTATTTTAGGCATTGTTCCCTATTCTCAATTATTTTTACAATGCTTTTATATAATATTTATCTCACACATTATGACATATTTATTTTTCACTCATGAAGTTGTATTTTTTAAGCAATTTGGATCATGCCAACATTAATGTATAAGATTGGATGAGAGCATTGTAGTTAAGTGAGCTCGAGCTAGACTAGTACTCTGGATGGGTGACTTGTTGGGAAATATTTGGTTATTATTTTGTCACTTTCCTTGGTCTTGTTCCTCCAACGATCTGGATCAGTGGTATCCGAGTGGGTTGTTCTTGTTTATTTTTTCCGCATGTCCCAAACAAGGTTAGGGTACAAGGAGCTCGGGCTCGAACTATTGCAATCATTACAAGACCATCATCACTAAACCCAACAATATCACATGGTAGACGAAAAGAAAAATGACAAAGGGAGAGATCATTTCAAACTATTGCTCGAGGAAGCACTTACATGATAGAGGAGTGAGATGATGGTAGCCTTTATAATAACTCATTGGATGGTGAGAATTTATAGAGATAAGCGACCAGATATCTACTTGGCAGATCAATAAGAAAATTATCTCACCATGGCTATGGGTCAACCACACAAAACCCTTGGCATCGAATTCCATTTTCTAGGCCACACATTGTCAACATCATAGTTGGCCCACAAGCATTACATGATATCTCTATCTTTTGATCTTCATTCATCATGGTTATGATTCAACCACACAAAACCCTTAGCACTAAAGTCCATTTGCTAGTCTAGACATTGTCAGCACCAGAGTTGGGCCATAAGCATTAAAGGATATCTCTATCCTTGTATCTTCATTCATCATGTTTAAGGGTCATCCACAAACCCACTGTTATGGTCAACCATGCCAAACCCTTCTATTCAATAAAACTTGGTTTTGGGTCATACACAAACCACAATTATGCTCCTATTCAAAAAAGGAATCCCATAGGGAACTTTATGCAATGGGGACCATTACTTCTTAAGGGGGGAGGATTGATCCAGGTGGAAAATAATTACGCAGTTAATAATTATTTTCTATAAATGGTTGTTAAAACCATGGATAATGCATGTAATAAAAAAAATCATAATATTAAAGTGAGAATTTAATTCCACAATGATTTCAATTTTACCATCATAATTATGATACTCGCCCATGGTATTCAACGATGGATTTTGTAAATCATAGTATTTACACATGATATCATAATTTATTATATGTACCCATGGTGTTGTAATTTATTATATTTTCCCATGGTATACACCCATGGATTTTTTAAACCATGGTATTTTGAAATATAAAAGGGGATAACCCTGAGTGGAAAGACACTTGTAAAAATTATAAATATGGGAATTCACTTGGAGAAAAATATGCTTTTTCTCATAATGCAGTCTCATGGAATATTAACAATTCAATAAATATTTGAGTTTGTTTTATTTCTTTTATGAAATAAATCTCTTGCACATGTACCATATTCTGAGTTATCTTTATAATGTCAATATGTGTTTTAGGCATTATGCCCTATTCTCAATTATTTTTATAAATCTTTTATGCAACATTTATCTCACGCATTATGACATTTTCCTTTTGAATCATGAAGTTTCATTGCTTAAACATCTTGGATCATGCCAGCATTAATGTATTAGAGTGGATGGGAACTTTGGAGTTAAGCGTACAGGGGTAGAGTAGTAAGGGGTTGGGTGAATTGTTGGGAAATTTTTACTTCTTATTATCTTGTCATTTTCCTTAGTCTCATTCCTCCAATGATTTGAATCAATGGTATTAGAGCAGGCTACTCTTGTCTATTTTTTTGCACATGTCCCCAACAAGGTTAGGGTACAAGGATCTCAGACCTGAACTATTGCAATCTTTTCAAGATCATCCTCACCGACCCCAACAACCTTACATGGCAAATGAAAATAAAAATGACAATGGGATATGTTGTGAAACTGTTGCTCGAGGAAACAATTACACGACAAAGGAGTGAGATGATGGAAGCCTCACAACACCATATTGGATTATGAGAATTTACAAAGATAATACACCATAACTCTACTCAGAAGGTCAGAAGGCAAACTATCTAAACATGGTTATGGTTCAACAACATAAAACCCTTGACACTAAAGCCCATTTTCTAAGCTGCACATTCTTAGCATCACAGTTGGCCCACAAGCATTATAGGGTATCTCTATCCTCAGATATTTTTTCATCATGATTATAGGTAAACCATACAAAACCCTTGTCACTAAAGTCAGCCCACAAGTATTGCTTGGTATCTCTATCCTTGGATCTTTGTTCAGCATAATTAAGGGTCATCCACAAACCCACAGTTATGGGTCAACCATGCAAAGCCCTTGTCTTCAACAACACTTGGTTTTGGGTCATCCACAATCCCACATTTATGCTCCTATTCAACAAAGGATTCCCTGGAGGGAACTTTACACAATGGGGACCATTTAGGATTGATCCAGGTGGAAAATAATTACCACAATTAATATTTTTTTTCCATCAATGGTTATCAAAACCATGGATAATATATGATAATAAACCAAATAAATCATAATATTAAAGTGAGATTCTAATCAAACGATGATTTTAATTTTACCATCGTAATTATGATACTCACTCATGGTATTCAACCATGGATTTTGTAAACCATGGTATAATAATTTGTTATATGTACCCATGGTGTCATAATATATTATATTTTCCCATGGTATTCACCCATAAATTTTGTAAGATATGGTATTTACCCATGGTATTTTGAAAAATAAAAGGGGATAACCCTGAGTGGAAAGACACTGGTAAAAATTATAAATATGGGAATTCACTAGGAGAAAAGCATGATTTTTCTCATAATGTAGTCTCATGGGATATTAACAATTCAATAAATATTTGAGTTCATTTTTATTTCTTTTTTAAAATAATTGTCTTCTGCATTCTGCGTTATCTTCATAATGTCAATATTTCTTTTAGCCATTGTGCCCTATTCTCAATTATTTTTATAATGCTTTTATGCAATATTTATCTCACACATTATGACATATTCCTTTGTCACTCATGAAATTTCTTAAAAAATTGCATCATGCTAACATTAATGTATCAGATTGGATGAGAAATTTGCAATTAAGCACGCAGGGGGCATAGTAGTACTAGGGTGGGTGACTTGATGGATTTTTCTTTTTAACAATAAATAGTACTATATATGTATTAATTCATACATGGTCATGGAAAAAATAATGTTATATTTACAACTAAGGTAAATTTCCATTGATGGGCTTCATGAGCTATAAAGTGACTATCCAACCATATTTTTCTTTCAAAATTATAAAAAATGACCGTGCAATTGCAAAATTACTAGTGTAAACCTTATAGAATTTCCATAATAACAAAATACATTTAAAATCCAACATTAAACAAACATATTTTGTAGACTACTCCTTATGGTCAGATGGAATATTGAGATCGAAGCCAGAGGTTTCTTTTGTTGGTTGATAGTTCGGCATGACCAACTGAAATTGGAGGTCTTCGATCTTGCTTCTCATGGCATGTACTTCATCCTCCAATTGTCAGATTTTGTTTCTCTTATCAATGTTCAATTTCTGCATTTTGCAAGCCTCTACTCTTTGATGCTAAAGACTCTTATTAATCTCTTCCATATCCACACGCAATTCGAAATGCTCCTTATCAAAAGAACCACAAGCGAGGGAGGGGGGGGAAGGCCAAAGGTGGACACATTTCCCACTTAATTTTGGAATGACTAGGTAACTTGCTTGAGCGCGGGTAGTGGAATCCTCAGTAGCTAGCTTCCATGACACTGAAAGAAAAAATGTGCCAAGAGACAATCAACAGCGTGACTTTCTAACCTTTCCCCATGAGCCAATTCTCGCTAAGGGCCAACATTAGGGGAATTTTGGGGTCTAAAATTGAC
Source organism: Pinus taeda (assembly GCA_000404065.3). NCBI lineage: Eukaryota > Viridiplantae > Streptophyta > Pinopsida > Pinales > Pinaceae > Pinus > Pinus taeda. Next base: position 14,500 of record APFE031250811.1, read on the forward strand.
CTCCTAAGAAAATGTACAACCAAAACAAAATTTATAAAAACAAATAGGATTCAAAATTATGATGTCAACCATCGGGGATGATTCACCATTTGTGGAGTAAAAAAGTAAAAAGATTAAAAAATAATAAAATAATAAAACTACTTTCTCAACTCGTATTTTGAACTTATCTACCTAAGTTTTTACTCAAATTTCAAGCAGGATTACTCATTGGATGCAAAATTAAATTTCTCATATAAGGATTACCCATGTTGCATACTTTAAATGGACCTTGCTACACGAGAAATGAGAAATACATTAAAAACGTGATTGCAATCACGTTTTTCAAGTATTTCTCATTTTTCATGTAGCATAATCCATCACAAGTATGAAACATGGGTAATCCTTGGTTGATGAATCAAATTCTGCATCCAACGAGTGTTTCCACTTGAAATTTGAGTAAACCCATAGGGAGATAAGTTGAAAGCATGAATTGAAAAATAGTTTTTTATTTTTTCCCTCTAAAATTTGATGATGTAATCTAATCTTATTTTATTATTTCAACTATTATTTTAAAATTTCCTTAGGAGGGCCATTTTAGACCTCAAAATTACCCTAATGGAAATCCAACGAGATCCTAAATGATTAAATAGTGGAAGGACCTTTCATAGTGGGGTTCAACAATATAATCATTCCAATTTTGCTCTCCCTTCCTGACCTGAATTACCAGAAATAGACCATCAGCACATTGGGGGAATGAGCTTCCCCCAATGACAAAGATCATCCAATGACAACCCAGACTCTTCCAAATAATATTATCTCCTGCAACCCTCTATGCAAAGTCAGACACCTTCCTATTGCATAGGTTTTGACAGTTAATCAACAATTTATACAAATGTCCGAACAAAAACCTTGTGTGGTTGTGAAAGGTGATGAGCTTACCTCCAGGATTCCATTGCACTGTCGTGATTTCCCTAGTACCTAAAACAACCTTCACCTCAAGCATCTATGTCCTCACGCGAGAGAACTATCTAATCCATACTAGTGAAACTAAATGTGACTCTCTCTCTAAGGGGTTTGGCATTGAATTTGCTTGATTATTCATGCATTGGACCCATATTTAAGGAATATAATATGACATTCCCACACTTAACATTCCCTCCACACCAATTGTCCTTACTTTCTTAGGATTGTTTCCTCGTGCCGAGAGTTGAGATGGTATATTACATAACTGATGCTAGATGGGAGGGGATAGGGGAATAAACAAAGAGGGAGGATGAGATGGAGGCAAGGAGGATGATGTTGGTGCGGGGGTGGAGGGGGAGGGTGATGAGGAGGCAAGAGGGGAGAATGAGAGAGATAGGTTGGAGAGGGGATGAAGCGGAGGGTGATGTGGTGGGGAGGGGGGGGGGGGGGAGAGGAATATGGGAAGGGAGGATGGATCCACCCTCGGGGGGAAGAGAAATTAGGAAATGTACACTCCTTTATAACCTCATTTTTTGACTTTTGGACAAGATCCTTGTTGGAGGGGAGGAATTTCATCATCCAATTTGAGGTTTTCATTCAAAGGCTTAGGGGATGGGAACATAACCTTGAATTTCATTGACCCTATTATATAACCTTCTTTCATTTGGAAAGTGATATTGGCTTGAGTATATGCTTCCTTATTTAGGCCTCTTTGGATGTGGAAAAATTGTATCTTCACAAATAGAGATAGCATGCCAAGTGCTCTCTTGAGGATCTAATTAAGCTCATAATTTGGCTTGAAGATTTAGAGCTCATGTCTTTTATGACCAAGAGGGAATCACCCAATTTGTTCATTTCCTTAATTCCTTTTTGATGAGATATATTGAGGCCAAAATATAATCCAAAGGATTTCGCTTGTTTTTTGGTCTTATTTCCCAAGCCCTAGGCATACCTATCACCAATTATTCCTTCAGGATTAATGAGAATCCCTCCCCATCCTGCCACCTCTGGATTTCGTTTTGAGGGTCCATCAAAATGGAGAGTCCATGATTTTTTTTTTGCTTCCAAGAATCAAGCATATCCTAGGTTAGACAAATAATCCAAGGAGGATAAAGAAGAGGTAATTTCTTTGGTGGCGAGGTGGAAGAGGGCCAAGCCTAAGGAGAAATCCAAGAAAATTATTCAAGATCAAGAGAAGGATTCACAGTGGGTTAGTGGTATTCAAAACAAGATGAAATATCTTTGAGGGTGGTGGTCTTATCAGAAGGGAAAGAAGAATTGAATATCGCCTTGTTTCTTGATAACCAAATGAACCAGAAAACATAATTTGGGAGAGAAATTTAGACATCCTTGAAGGATCTTTTGGCTTGAACAGAGCTCACATAAAATTTGGACCAGGAGGAAAAGAAGAGGAGGAGATAAAAAGGCAAACTAGTTCTAAGGAAAATCAAGCCAACGACCACAAACCACATTGATCTAGAAAACGTGCAATTGAGGAAGAGATGGGGGATGTTTTCCTCTAAGTTATCACAAAGGAGATAGCGGGAGGGAACAATAACACCCTTTTTCTAAAGATTTTTAGCCGGAAGAATTCTCTTATGGGCTAGCAACTAGCAGAAGAATTTTACTTTGGGAATTGTGTTTGTCTTCCAAATTTTTCTCTAAATCAAGGACCTTGGAGGAATTTGAGCATCAAAAAGCATATGGGGGTAGCCTTTTTTAAACGAGAATCGGGAGTTCATTCACCCCCACCTGTCCTCCATCGATTGTGCATGGGAGGCACATCCAATTAGTTTCTTAATTAGAATATCTCGAATACAGATCAAATGGTTCAAGATATTTTCAATTTTCCAACCCTCCCAAAGGCCTTGCATGTCCCAATTGGAAATTTGGTCTAACTGGAAAACACCTCCTTGCAAAAAATAACTCCTTGAGGGGGAAGATAAAGGGAACCAAACCTAAGGGAAGAAGTCCTAGGATCGAGTCTAACCAAATTTTGATATTATGACCTTTTCCCAGAATTTTATAGAGATTCTTCAAAATGAGGTCTGAAGATGATTGCACTAGTTTCCAGACAAGAGAGCCATATGATGTTTTAATGTGTTCATCCCTATTGTTTTGCTGATGGAAGTATTTTTCTCTCCTTACTTGCACCCACCAAAGGTTGGGCTTTATTATCAGAAGCCAATAGAGCTTGTCCCCCATGACCAAATTGTCCATCGCAGGGTCACGGATGCCATGTTCCTCATGTTTTTTTGGAATTCTCATAGTCTTCCAGTTTACCAGGTGGAATATTTTATTGTCATACTTTCCTCCCTCCCATAAAAATTTCTTGATATATATACCAAGCTGATGTAAAACATATTTAGGTGCCCAAAGAGCTGAGAATTGGTACAGAGGAATGGATGATAACATCGATTTCACAAGGATTGTTATTCCTACATTATTTAACTAGATTCCTCCCCAATTCATAATTTTGGATTTTGTTGTTTCTAGGAACCATAGTCAAGAATAGGGAGACACTCTCCTTAGGAAGATAGAAACTCTGAGATAGTTAAATTAATTCCAATCCCAAACTATTTTGAATCCCATAATTTCTTTGATTTTTTTTGCTTTCTAAGGGGTGATATTCCAAGCGTATATATGACTTTTGTTTCCATTTGCGGCTCCTCCTGAGGCTTTGACAAACTTGTCCAAATCTACTTTAAAGTGATTTTTTATCACCATAGAGACACCACCTAACAAAATAGTGCCATCCACAAACTTCTTGTGGTTGATACTTCTGATCCCCTCTTTAAATCTGATACCTAGCAGGTTGTGGGAATCATGATCATTCTCTAATATTCTACTTAGCAAACCCACCATTATCATGTAGAGAAATGGGGAGAGAGGGAAACCTTGTCACAGTCCCATAGAAGCTTTAAAGAAACTAACCACACAACCATTGACTAGAGGAGTGAGCCAAGGTGAAGAGATGCAGAGAGTAATACACTTCATTAAAATTTCATAAAACCACAACTTCCTCATAAATTTCAACAGGAAGCTATGCCTGACCCTATAAAAGTCATTTTCCATATCCAATTTTTATTACCATTCCTTGATCCCATGTTTTCCAACTCAAATCACTAGCTTCATGAAGGATAATTATGTTATCAAAAATTTTGCTCCCCGACACAAATTCCCCTTTGTTGACTAATATCAACAGAGGAAGGGGATTTTTGAGTCTAGAGGCAAGCAACTTTGAGATGATCTTATAGGAGACATTGCGTAGAGGTATAGGGTGGAATCTGGAAGAGGAGGAGGGGTTAGACTCTTTTGGTATTAATTCTAAGAAGGAAGTGTTGATTCCTCCCCTCGTTATGAATCTTTTGAAAGATTATCCTAGCATACGACACGAGTCTTTACTTATCATCCGTACCAGGGTCTTTGTTAGGTGAAAACGAGAACACAATTGATATAATCTCATCAGTTGTCGAAGGGGGAGTTAAGGCACTATTCATTTCTATAGTGACCAGAGTAGGGACTTTCTCCAACAAGAACTCCTCACTTTCTTGATACGTTTGGAGGTCTTCCTGATAAAAGTTCTTGAAATGCTCCACAACAACTTTCTTAATTTCCTCAAATTCAGTGAGTGTCTTCCCCGCTTGCTCAATTTGGGACATGTTGCTTTTTCTTTCCCCAAACTTGGCTTATTTATGGAAAAAAATTGTGTTTCTATCCCCTACCAAGAGAAATTGTTTCTAGATTTTAACCACTAGTATTCTTCTTCCAATCTGAGGAGGCCATGGAGAGCCTTGAAGGTTTCAACTTATTTTTGGAAGTCAATCAGATTAATTGGGATAGACTCAATTTTCCCATGAATAGAAGCTAGATGGTGCTTTCCATCCTCTATTGCATATTTTCTTTCATATTTATTTTCTTTCAGCCATCACTTTATGTCACCTTTAAGCCTTTTGATTTTGGATTCCCGGATAGAGATTGGGCTTCCCTCAACCCAAAATAACCAAGAAAGAGAGACCAATTTAGAGAACCCTGAAGATTCCAACCATAGGGGAGAGAACCTAAATGGGATAGATCCAAGATTAATTGATGGTGAGATGTGGAGGTGAATAGGATGATGGTTTGAATCGCACCAAGGAACGATAAAGGCTTTCAGGCACATATTGAAAGAAAGGAGGCTATCAGAAGCCAGGAAACGATCAAGCCTAGAAGCAATATGGCTCGAAACAGTGTGTTTATTATTCCATGTATAGAGGAATTTAGAAGGTTTTACATCAAATATATTGAGATTAAGCATTAAATCCTCAATTTTTTCTTTTGAGGCATCCCACACAATGGAGCCTCCCCATTTCTCATTTTGGCCCATAAAGGTATTGAAGTCACCTCCTAGAATACATTTGCATCCATAATCAAAATTTTGTAACTTTGTCAAGGATTTCCAAAACTCATATTTCTCTCTAAAGTGAACATGCATATATACATTGATTACAGTACACTTTTGTTGCAAATCTAAAATTTTAAATGTAGTTGCAATCCAATGGGTTGTTTTTAAAGAGCTTACCAGTTGTAATATTTTTAGATTCCACAACATGCAGAGGCCTACCGAAATAATTCTCCATATTTCCGCTACCATACAACCTTTCCACCAAATTTTCGAGTGTATGGAGGAGAATTTTCCTTCCCATAACTTTGTCTCCTCGAAAAGGGTGACTACTAGTCTTTCCTTTTGAACTAGTGATTTCACTTCCATTATTCTTTTTCCAGATCCAAGAACCTGTTGATGCCCCGAAAATCATTGTATCAACATTCGGGGATAACCACCCGGTCCGGACCTTAATACATCTCCTTTTCCGTTTGGGATGGTGGCTCCGACTGGATATAATGGGACCAGTTTCCCGATAGTGAATAAACAGGGTGGATGAGTGATTGGTTATCTAATCTAATGATAGGCGAATAACTTAATCTATCAACAAAATAAAAGAACTAATACTAATCCCGTGAAGAATTATTCTTTGGAAATGTAGCGTTTGATGATCTTTTTCTATTGACGGGCATATAGATGACTCTATCAAATAAACATAGATATTTATTCATTCAAAGATTACTTCATTTAAATAGTTAAACAAAGTGATTAACACAATATTGCTACACTTATTATTTATATCATCAATGCATACATGATTAGAAGAAAAGAACACTGTACACATCCAATAGTGGAATGAATAAAGGATGCTGTTAAAACACATGTATATATCCGATAATAGCAAGAGCGATCAAATGACAATTCATATAAAAAGAATGAGTTCAGACATAGATAATAGTACCATATGAGCTACTAATCAATCCCAATATCAATCGCTATTTGAAATTCTTCTTTCAATGCAGAAATACTTTCAAACAAAGACAGTAGTGCACATTTGCATAAAAGCTCCTTTATCAAAATCAGAATGATTGGTCCAGTTTCATAAAAGAATATCCCTGAAGTACAATAGTGCAACTTCAGGGTTTAAGTCATATACAAAACTTTACGACCCTTTCTAAATGCATGAAAGGGTCTATAAATACTACTAAACTAAAAATCTATGAAAACAAAATCCTACTTAATTGGTATCAATTAATAATATCTATCTTCTTGGCAGCGATCTGGCAGTCGGCGATGTGAATCATCACTCAGGTTGTTTGCCTTTAAACCTGAGCTGGCTTATCACATGCATTGGCTCCACTTCGGGTGGTCTGTTGAGGCGAGAACTGAGTTGGGCAACAAAGGTGGCATCTTGAATATCGGGGATAATATACCCAATCGCATCTGTGAGGCATTTGAGGGCGGCTCTCTGGCTATACGGCTTCACTAAAAAGAACCAATAGGCATCCCATGTCAAGCTGTTAATTCCCACGATTAACCTTCCATTTTTCTCCAGCTCTAGGTAACATGACTGCTCCAATATCTTTGTTGTTGTTAATTTGCCTGGAGTACATTGAGAAATCATGTTAGACAAGTAAAGAGTATTATTAACCAATTCAACCAATGACTAGTGTTGTCTGCATCTTGAAATCGCTCTTTCTGCCTTCATTAATCTGAGATTGCCATTCTGTAAATAATATTTCTTGTGCGAATTCTAGAATCCTTGGTAAGGTTAGCCCCCTTGCCTGTCCCTGATCGGTATCTTGCCATTCCAGAAAATTTGTCAATGTTTCTTCGGCTTGATCCAAATCTGTCCTTGCCTTTTCTACTTTTTCACTTATGGATGGCACTAAATCGCATAATGGTTCTGCCTGGGTGATTTGTTGACACAAAAGCTTCATCTGATTTATTAATCCCTTGTTTAATTGAAATGCCTCTGCTTTGAACTCATCTATCTGTGGGAGCTTCTTTGTTTGCTCAAGTTGAGCCAATAATTGAGCAATCTGCTCATCTTTGGATTTCAGCATTTGCTCATTTGATGCTTTTAGTTGTGCCAATGCCTCCGATAGCTCCTTTTGCTTTTGGACTGCACTGTCGTCAATCCTCTGTTTTTCTTCCTGCAATTGTTTAGTCAACTGATTGTTTATTTGTTGTTGTACTAGCAATTGTTGTTCTGCCTGCTCTGCCTTTTGCTACGCTTCCGATAATTGTGCTTGTAGCGAAAAGATATCCTGATCTTTTGTCTTCAATAAACTGCTCACCTCCGATGCTT
>APFE031250815.1:4597-23369 GCA_000404065.3 Pinus taeda
GTTGATAATAAGCAAGATAATATTAATTCTATATGCAATTTGAGTGGGTTTAATGGTTAAGAGTATGTGTTTCCCACAAATAAAAATGTCTTATATACTAATGTGGTGTAGCTTGGCCTTAAACTTAAAATTAAATAATTATATATAAAAATATAAAAAGAAATATGATAGAAAGAAGAAATTTTGGCGTAAATCACATTCAGAATCGACGCGTTTAGAACCAACTAGTGTGTTTCATCGTCAGGACAAATTGAAGAAATAGATCCAGTCTAACAAGTTAAATAATCGAACAAACTCCAAGGCTAAAATAAATGAAAATAATGAGAATTTTAAATGTGAAATTAAAATATATATATATATAATATAGAGTAATTATATTCCATATCTTTAAATATATTTAGTTTAGATTTTTTATAAGATGAATTTTATTTAATATTCAATTAAAGTAAAACTAAAAATAATAAACAACTTGAGGAAAACAAATTATATCTTATTGTTTTAAAATTCCATATGGAAAAGTATAAAGAATAAAGCGTATATAGTTAATGGAAACTAATCGCTATTTAGAAATGCATAGTTTAAGGATGACGAACAGTGGGCCTTGTGATCTTGTGGTTGTCACGTAATCTCGTATACATCATAAACCCCGACATGCAATGAACTTGCCATTTTCTCCTAGGGTGTCACATTTTCTATTTTCTTCCTCTAAAGCAACTCTTCCACCTTTTAACCTAATCCCCAATATTTTAACTTTAACTAGTTCTTCTTAGCCATGAGTTTATAATAAATTTAAATTGAATTACATCAAACTTGTCCTAAATTAATTTAAAAATAAATAACAATTATTTTATATGGAGAATGTCATAAAATTAGGTATGCTCACACCAAACTCCAATCTTGACACATGCAAATAAATATAAGAGATATGATAGAGATGGTTAGCAAAGTAACATTGATCTATGGAATTTTAAGAAAAATGATATAAAAATAGTTAATGGGATAAAGATTCATTTTATCATTAAAAAATAATTAAAAAGATTAAATAATTAAAACTATCTTAATAAGAAGAAAGATTAAATATATATATATGAATCATTCTTGTTTGTAAATATAATTAATTTATAGTTTTTCAATATATTAATTCATAGTTTTTTTGATAATATAAAATTTATTTACTATTATATTAATTATAAATAGATAAATCCAATTAATACACCTAAAGAGTTTTTTTTGGGTATAGCTTTCAATTCTTCTCTTTTTAGTTGAGCGAATATGTTTCTTGTTTCAAAGCAAAAAAAGAGTAAAGACAAGAGGAAGAATAACAACATAGTTAGGACCTATAAATGATCTTGCATATCTACTAGAAGCGATTTAACCAGAAGCAGATCCACATGCAGATACATCCAAACTAGCGTCTTAGTCAAGTCAAGATAAAGAGACACTACAATTAGGCATTTAATGATTTACGCCCTCCTTCGATAACACATTTTAACTTCTTGACTGACAAATTAAGTTTTTATTTTTTATATAATAATAAAAAAAATATATAATATATATTAAATAAAAAATCATTTTATTCTGAAAATGTTAGGCATGTTTATAGCAAGTAAGACAACACTGAATGTATATATATATATATAAATATAAGAGATAGAGAGATGTGATTGATGCATATTAGATCATTATAATGTTTGTCATCCACCTCGATGCATTAAGAGTGGAAAAAGTGGAGGAATTAGCTTACGGGACCATTTTTGTCGGTGGGACCCACTTTGGCGCAACACCTTTTCATCTTATTCTACACACAAATATCTTTCCAACGACGCAATAAGCACGCCAATCTAAGTTTGTATGCAAAAGTTATGCCACTCAGAAGTTGGCATTCCTGTTTTCACACCTATAGTCTGGGAGAATGTCGTGTCAACCCCCATTATTCATGGAAAATGGGCTAACCACATGTTTGTGATGTAAAATACTCTAGAAGAGTCTATTTTGTAACTTTAGTTAAGAGTTGATGTAGTCAAACTTAACCACTAGTAGGCTACTGGGCTATGTTATAGCCGGGCCAATAGGAGGAAGAGGCATTCCATTCTTTCAAGAGAATTTTATTCCATGGCTGAGTAGATATAGTCAAGAGAGATAGGAAATAGAGCACACAGAGAGGATTTGTGCAATGTAGAGTCCACGAGTCACAAGCATTACTTCCTTGTACTTACAACCTTATTTTCCATACAAAGAAAGAGAGTGAAGTGACCTCATCTTCTAGTTGGGTTTTCTCCCGAAAGGGTTTCCCAGATCTTATGTGTGTGTATGAACTTATTTTATCATTCTCTAATTTTCTGCATAATCTCCATCCACATTCATGTACTGATTACATTAAAATCTACAGATCTAGAAATTAAATAAAACTGTAATAGTGTAGAATTTTAGATTTTTGATATAATATTGTGAGATCTATTTTGACGAACTGTCTAGTGAAATATCCACAACAATTTACGGATCAATGATGATGGAAATTGCTATCATCTTAAGATTAACTTTTGTTTATGTGAATTAAAAATAAATAAATTATTTACTTTATAAATAAATTACTAAATAAGAATAATTTTATCACGAGAAAGAAATAAAATTAGGTATATTGATAATAAGAAAGTATAACTATACATATAAATCTTGCTTATTATATTTGGTTTATGGTTTTCTTCTGATAAGATGAATGTTATTGAATATTATATTAATAGGTGCAATTTAATTTATGGACAAAATGGTCTTTTTCACATCATAGTTTTTGGTTAATTTTAATCAAAATACGACAAAGAAATTCAAAAACTTGAGTTTAAGTTGTTTAATATGTAGAATTCGAGTGCCCCAAGGGTTTTTTTAAGGTGTTGAATCCATTATGCATTCAAAAATGTATTTTAAGCAACAAAAAATCACATTCTTGCTTGAAATTGTATTGTCGAATTCCTGTGAAAAAAACTATTTCATCTATAAGTTAGACTAGGTCATATTAATATATTAAAACTCAAAAATTTAAGATAACTATTTTCTCATTTATTTGAAAAACAATAAGGGAAAAAAGAATAAATTAAAACTTAAAATATTAATGACCTTTATGGAAAAACACTTATGTCTTACTATTTTATAATTCCACATGGAAACATATAAACAATAAAATGTACATAAGTAATGGAAACTAGTGGTGATTCAGAGATGCGAGGATTTGAGGGTGAGGTGTCATTAGACATACAATCATGTAGGTATCAAGTAATCTCATGCACACCTGGTTAGATCTACCTATACACATCCCTCATGCCAAATGAGGAATGACCTCATGGATTATTCAATTGACCTTTTGGAGGGGGTCTAGATATGGTTTACCCTGCAAAGCTCTTCTCCACATCAACAGACTCCTCCTTCCACTGCCCTATAGTTCATAGTGTCACATCTAGTGTGACCTGACACATTGATGTAAAGTTCATCATTCTTGAGGGTTGTATTGCAAGGGGGGTCTAACATGCCTAACAGTCTCATGATGGTGGGTGCACATCTCAATTTAACACCCTTTCCTCTCCCTAATCTAGCTCACTATCTTCCCTGTTATTAGTTGCCTCCCAATTTTGGTTCCTCAAACTCGCCCTAATCCCTCCCAGAGGTTGCCTCCACTACTCCCTCTTGTATTCACACCTCATTTTCTTGTTTGTTTTTTCTACCATGACACTCTCATTCCTTTCCATAAACCAACTCTCAAATGCTATAAATGTTTAATGTTAGTGGTAACCCATCTCGAACTTACCTCCTCCTCAGTTCCACTTTTCAATACTCCTTCGAAACTAAACCAAAAATGCATCAAACACAAAGTAGAGGAACCGAGATTGGTTTTAGGAAACAACATTCAGTTGCACAACATCCGTAAAATGGAGGATTCTACCATCGTTGGAAGGTTTACTGACAAAATAATGCCCATAATTGTTCTTAATAAATTGACAGAATCAAAATTTGCACAGCTTCTTGGGTATATTCCTTGCTGCATGATCCTCACAAAAGGATGGATAGGGTGGATATTTGTTTGGAAAAATATGCCCAAAAAATTATATAGGGTCACTAGCTATGGGGAATGCCGACCCTATATGTCAAAAATGGTCCATAGACTTTGATGCTCACTTAAGAAAAATATTCATCATTCTTATCTAGGTTCGACTGCTTAGTTTGCATATGATATTATGGTTTGAGGATGATTCCAAGGAAATTGGAAACACACTCAATTGTTTTATGAGGATGACCTCTCTTTTCATCTAAAAGGGTATATGGACATGGTCTATGTTTGGTGGGTTTAAACCTTTCATCAAGTGTTCCAAATTCAATTTTAATGAGCTTGAGGAAATTGGTACATCGGAAAGTCGTGGATTATGATAGTATTCCTTTCAAATACAACCAATTCCATACACACGACCACCTTTGTAAGGTTTTCCCCTTGGGAAAATAAAAAGGAAATAGTTTCGAAAGGATGCTCACTGCATAGTCACTCCTCCTCTAACTTCTTAGCCGGTATTGAATCCAATATCTCTTTTGCATGGCTCCCCTCCTCATGTGATTCATAATCATTCATATGCTCGTAAAGATTTTGTGCCAATCATTCTTCTCCACTAATTGTCTTGGAAGCACTTAAGGAAGCTAAGCTTATAGTGCCTCCCGTATCATCAGAGGGCCATCCCTCGTCAATTATATTGCATATTTCATCTTCACTTATGTCAAATTATTTTTCCTGCTCTGTTTTTCCCTCCCCCATCTTTTGATTCCTTCTATCCCTTGTCCCTTGGTGATTATTTGGCCTCTCTCTCAAGTCTCTTCCTTCCCATCTCCTCTCCCCTTCTTTCCTTCATCCCTTCCATTCATTCCTTTCCTTCTTCCTTCCCTATTGCTAGTGTCGCCCTTATGCTAAGCAGTGATATAGAGGTTTTGATTTCTCTTCCTCCTCTTCCCCTCATTACAACATATGTTCCCTTTTCAACTCTTCATTTCCCATGGTCTATGATCTTTCTAATGACCTTTTTTCATGAATCTATAAATGTGATAGGATATATTGATGATTTATATCATAAGCCATCTGGAAGAGGGTGAGAATATTTTCTATCCATAGCACAAAGAAAAGTGAAATCTAAATTCACTCAAGAAAACTAAAATGTATTGTTAGGGCCCTTAGAGCACTAGTCTAACTACAAGATCTAAGGCAAAAATAATGTCTCTTAATTGTAGGGGACTAGCCAACTCCTCTAAAAAATTGGAAATCAAGAGATTAATTGAAGTATATTTCCCTCAAATGATCTTTCTACAAGAGACAATTATGGAAGGTGAAAAGGAAATCATCCTTCTTAGGAAATCCCTCTTGCATTGGGACTTTGTATCATTAAATGCATCTAGAAAATCGAGAGGAGTAATTACAACTTGGAAATGAAAATAATGTGAGTTAAATACTAACTCGTTAATTCAATATGGGATTGCATCATATCTACATTTTAAGTATATATACATGTCCTTATTTTCCATAATATCTATGGGCCTTACTCGAGAATTTTTTTTTTCTTGAAAATGATCATCAAATTGCCTTTTATCAACTCAAACAAAATTATTGTGGGTGGGGACCTTAATTTTACTTCGGGGGAATCCAAAATTTGGGGCTCCTCGGCTCTTCCCAAGCCACACTCTAAATTTTTCATTGAACTCTTTGATAAGACTAGACTCATATACATTCTTCCCCCAAAAAAATCTTTCCCACCTAGAAAAACAACATATAAGGTCAGCGAAAATTGCAAAGTGTTTGGATTGATTCCTATTATCTGAGGCCTTACTTGATCTAAACCTCTACATGTACCAATGGGTCTTTGTAGGAGAAAATTCTTATCACAATCCCATCCTTTTCAAGTTTGAACCCCCCCCCGCCCCCACCCCACCCCAAAGGTCGTTGTCCCTTTGAAATGAACTCACACTGGCTTAAAGAACCCTCTCTCCATGAAGCTATTAAATAAGAATGAAACCCCCTTCATTTTTCTGAATCCCCCTCTATTTAGTTTCAAAGAAATATAAAAATGTCCAAATCTCTTATCACTAAGTGGGAAAAACAAAAAAGGGAGCTCAACACAAAAACACTAGTTGACATTAAATCTAAGCTAAAGGATTCTTTTGACCATGGCATAAATGAGGAAGGCTTGGTAGACCAAAGAGCATCTATTATAGACCTTGAAGCAAAGAGAAGGAAAATTCTTATGGACAAAAAATGAGTGGAGATTGAAGAGTAGAGCTCTCTAGCTACATATTGGTGATGAAAACACCAAAATTTTCACACAATTGTTAAGTACAAGAAGACTATTAATACTATTTGGGAGATATAAAGACCTGAAGGATCCGTTGTTTCCTTTGTTGAGGACATATATTTAGAGGGTTCTTTCCTAGTTTTATGAGTCAAGGAGGAAATGGAAATATAATATTTGAGGAATAAAACCCGAGTTAGAAAATTTCCTCCACAATTTCCAAAAGGGGAAATCCTTGGTCTAGATGTCCTACCCATTTAATGTTATCGTGGTTGTTATGAATTTCTTAGTGAGGACCAATTGAATGCCATTGGATGCTACAAAATGTCTTTGTCCCTTTCAAATTCACTTTTATTGCCTTGATCCAAAAAGCTGACAACCTCTACCCTTTTGATCTTTTGAGGCCAATGTCTTTGTACAACACCATCTGCAAGATCATTTCCAAAACAATCTCCCTATGATTTAAATATATTCTCTCTGAACATATCTCTTTAGAGAAATTTATATTTTTGGAAGGATTCAATATATATGATGTTATAAACCTTTCTCTATTCTAGCTAGCCACCAAAAATCAATATTATATAAAGTGGATCTCTTAAAAGCCCTTGATGGGTGAATTGGATATATGTCTTACTCCTGTTAATACATATGGGTTTTTTTCCATTATTTTGTCTCTTAGGTCTTAAATTTTATTATCTCTTCTACATTAGCTCTCTTCATATACAAAGCAACTTATCCATGCTTTAATGTGGAAAGGCGTATCGAACAAGGGTGTTATATGTTGATAAATCTAGGGGCAACTAGATTAGTTGATTTCTCTTACTTTGATAACTTCTTGTGATGCATTTTTACTTAACTTGATTAACTTCTTCTTTCACTTGATTATAATTAGTGTTCTTATCATCAAACAACTACCAAACAATAAATAACAATTAAACAAGAGGACATGAGATATAGGCTATCAGCCAGGGCCAAAACCTCTCCTCTTGAGAGGAAAAACCACAAGAACTCTTCTCTTCTTATAGAACTTCAAGTGAAAAATTCTAAGACCTATGACCCTTGACCAAGATCCCTCCAATACCAATTCAAGCCTCTCCTTGATGAGCTTCTCTTCCACAAATTCAACTTTAGTCAAACTAGCTTTCCAACAGCTACACTTTCTCGTTTGACCATTTTTTTGGATCTGAAATTTTTGACTTCAATATTGGCTACTGTAGAATCCCTAGTTTCTTTACATGTAGGATAATATGGTGTGTTTACCCTTCTCTCTTCGCTTGAGATTGTTCATTCTCATAGGAAATTCAACTTTCAAAGGGACTTATTTTGGAGACAATTCTCGGCTTCCTATTATGACTGAATTTGGTACTTGATGCAACAAGATTGATGCCCTAACTTCGCACTTGTGAGGAATGAAAGCTTTCTTGTCTCCGCATTCCTCACTTGATAATAAGGAGAATTTTTCTCTCTCCTTGTCTCCTTATTCTTCACTTGATATAAGACTTCTTCTTGCCTCTTGATTGAACTTCTTGTGAGCTAAATTGATTGCCTTCAAATGAGTTCAATACATCCTTATATATAGTCTTCCTTACAGGCTGAATAACTATCGATGGGGTCAACTTGATGTTGCTTGTCGGCCAGCTTGTTCTCTTCACAATGACAAGGTTATGGAGGGGTTTTGACTCTAATTTTGACTCAAATAATTTTTTCTTTACAATATGTAACATGCCCAAAAGGGTATTCCATACATGACAATGAGTCAATTAATTCGTAGACTCAATGACAAGCCCTATAAGCACCCAATGGGCGCTTGAAATATAAATCAAATAACCTTGAGCATGAAACCCATGCATCAAGAATGAAAATAATAAAATTTATTTTTCTCTTTACATAAAATACATAAAATCATGATTATATATGTCATTATGAAGACCGAACCTAGTTATGTATTTCAACACTCCCTCTTAACTAGGGAGGTATTCATAATCCATACATGGTACATGGACATTCTCAAACTTAATAATTCTCATAGGAAGAGTCATATTGGTAAGCCATCTCATAAGCTATCTTATTAGCTTATACCGAAGTATCTCATCATCGCACTATGGGCTGATAGAATAACGCAGAAGGATTCCATAGGTACTTCTCCATTCAACCCTGTATATGGGAAAGAAGCAGTTCTACCAACCAATCTATTGCTTCCTTCTCTAGCCATAGTTCAGTTTATTGAAGAAAGGCCCTCTTCTTCTATTACACTTAGACATGATCAAATCTTAAAATTAGAAGAAGAAAGAGAAAAGGCCAAAATTACTCATGCAAAACATCAACAAATTATCAAGTCATCTTTTGATTCAACTTCATCCAGTTCAAAACAATTTCAAGTTGGTGATCTAGTTCTGAAATGGGACAAATCCCATGAGGATAAAGGAAAACACACCAAGTTCCAGAAGATGTGGCTTGGACCATTTCAGATCAACGAGAAGATAGGCCATTCGACATTCATATTACAAGATCTATCAGGAAAGAGAGACTCTCTTCCTGTTAATGGCCTCATCTTAAAAAAATTCTTCAATTGAGGAGGTAACCCCTTCTCCTTTTTTTAAAATTTCAGTAGAATTTGTAGTTTTTAGGATTATTAGGAAATAAAGTTGTAAGATATCTTCCATTGGCCTTTGCTATACTGAAAAGTTGCTCAAAAGAAGTAGTTTTTATATTTACTTTTAAAATAGAAGCCTTAAACAAAAGGGGCAATTTCTAGGAAATTAGGTATATTCACATTCTGAAACGCCATTTCATTTTTGTGAAATCTTCTCAAGATTTAGAAGTACTGTAAATCATTCTAATGTTTTCAAAATGGCCACAAAAAGGTTATCAATATCAAAACAGAAACTAATTCAATCTTAGCATCCTCAACTCTTACCCTGTCATCCATTCTCTCTTAAGGAGAAAATTGTCCATCCCATTCATCCAAGTTTATGATTACTCAGAGTGTAATTCTAAAATATTTGATATAAAAGATAAGGGGTCTTATTACAATCCTGCTTACCATGATCATTGGGAAATAGTTTAACCGACATTACCAACACTGCATACCAAAACAGGGTAATGGCTTATAATCATAAGACAAGGGGTCTCATCACGAGCTAGCTTGTTCAGTTAGATTACAACCAATAATGGCATTGTCAAACAGCTGGCCACCAAACCAGGACAATGGCTTTTTATCTTACAAAATAATAGAAAAGAAAAGGAAATACAAAATATGAAAGCATATTTTGAATTCATTCTTTTAATCATGCTCTGAATTGGATGGGATGATGGACAGTCAGATGGTTAAAAGGTATCCCTGTCGAAACTATGAACGTTTGCTGGCAGCAGAGGCTCTACCTATGACAAAGGAGTCAATTAAAAAGGCTAAGTTGGAAAGGTTTTTTTTTTATCATTATCAACCAATAGAGGCCAATTTAAAACTTAGAATGTATTTAATTTTAACAAGAGAAGAAATTAGCAAAAATAGCTCTTATTATATTCAGAAGGTATGTATACCTAGTTATATTAGAATTTTCCTCTTTGATAAGATTTCTATATAAGGAAAGTCTAAGTATTTCAATATTTCTCAGAGATAACTGTTTCTCCCAGCGAATCGCCAATTGTTGTGCTATACAACAACCCCCCATTTCATATAATTGTACTTTCAAAACTATAATATGAAATGGGTCCCTTTTAGATAAAAGGGATATCAACTTATCATTCCTCAAAAGGTCCGAAAAGAAACAAAACATTATAAACCTTTTGAGTCAACATATAATCGGTCTTATAATAAAAAATGAATAATTCTTTATTATTGCGATAAAGCGATCGCAAGATCACATATCGCAATAACAAAGGATGCATAACAAAAGACCCATTGGTTTTCCCCGATGTGACAAGCACGAATAACTATCGGATATCGGGAAGGTAAGCAATCGTAACGAAAGGCCCCTCTCTTTGCTCTCATGCGATATCGCTATCGGCGATCGGGGAGTGTAACATGCATGCAAAGCCCTCTTCTAAAAACTCCCGATGCGAATTCGCGATATCGCTATCGGCGATCAGGGATTCCGCAATGACACCAATATAACTACTCAAGCATTCCTCCGATCTCCGATTGCGATAAAGCTAAGCGCGACTTTCAAAAAGGATTGATAAGGCTTGGGTATATTGTGTTAAATTATTATTAAAAGCCTTTCTCTTCCCGATAGTGGTTCACTTGCGATCAACCGCCAAAAAATCAAAGCCACGCTTAAATGAACTATTCAGCGAATAAATGATATGATGAGCATTTAAATGATTGACAGGTTTAATCAACCAATTAATGGAGCAATTATGCCAAAATCTCTTTAGAGATTGTATCCGTGGCAGTCTTATTTTAATCCTCCATTATTCATTGATTGATATAACCCTTTCATACTTGGTTTGCGCCACCTATTCTCTGCATTACGTTCATTTTATCTCCTGTGCAGAGCTCCTCCAAAGCAGCGAATTTAGGCCAATTGGGGAAGAAGTCTAAGAAATTTGGAACAGTTTCAGCTTCCGCAGTAACAGGACAACATACTGCCGATCCAGGACCAAGTAAAAAAGGATTAATCTCAGACACCATATGTCTTGGTCTCGGTAATACTAGTTGGTAGAGCATCTATAATCTGGTGGAAGCCGAAGAACCTCAAGAAACATCAGTACAAGCTACAGCAGGCTCGAACCGGAAGTCCGAGGCTACCCTAAAGGATTTGGCCGATTCTTACTTACACCGGATAGTGGCTCGAGAGAAAATTCTTCCATACACAGATGTAGTAAGGTGGGCAGTTGAGGAAATCCGAATTACAAAAAAAACATTTTGCACTATCGACGGGAGAGTCTTCAGTTCATTTCAACCCAATTATTTGAGACAAATGTACCATTTGCCCGAACTAGAGAAGAAGTATAACAAAGCATTTCTGGAGAAGTTCAGAGATGAAAATGAAACTGAATCAACACCTATACGAGAATGGAGACAGAACCCTGCGAAACACAAGCATGAGTCCTCGGGTAAGTACTCTTTCGATTCCTTGTGTTCTCCTTATTGTTATGCTGGAGCGATGATGTGTAGGATTTGGGGGTTGCATGATTCCTCAAAATTCTCCATAGAGATGGTACCTTTAATGGAAGTAGCAGTCAATAGTGAAATAATGGATTGGGGGAATATATTATCTGATAAGTTATTCTTGAGTTCAGAAACAAGACCTGCGTTACTGATAGGTTTATTCCTCCATTTTACTTTAGTGCCTACATCTTAGATACTCTCTGTTTTAGCTCCGAGTTTCCTATGCTGGGGTAGAGATGGACTCCACAGGACCCCATGCCCATTCATATCTATCACCAGAAGTTGTGGAAAGCCCATTATAAACACCACCTATATCAAGTTTGCAATGGATTTATGTTGCCCATTTACTATGCAATGTTTGACAAACCTGCTCCTAAGATTTCCTCACAAGCAGAGATTGACTTGACAGCCTTAGGAACCTGGTTCGGTGAAGAAAAATTTACATATGTAAGAGTTTTCGGCAGTCATGCCAGGCCTCATGTCCTCCCCTTGTATGTACCCGACAAACTATTGGCTCGAGAGATAGCATATCAGCTTACATCTGCAGGAGCTACCAAGACTCTGAGGAATTCAAAGAAGCAAGTTTGGCCTCCTTTTCCTCTAATATGTGGAGTTTACACTCTGCATGACTATAAGCATGCAGAGAAAGAAGCAGTAAAGATAAATATACTGAATCTCGCCACTCTTCCTAACAGAAGATTTGATCCAAACAAAGTCGTCTATAATGTACTAGAACAGGGAAAACTCACTAATTTTGAACATAAAGAAGATGAGTTTGATGACCTATTCTCCTCGGCCGAGTCATTATTTCAAGTTCAAGCACTAGCTAAAATGAGATATCACGACGACGGGTCAGTCGAATTTAACAAACTTAGAGAGCAGAGGTTGCAAACTCTGCCTCTAGATTTGTTAGCCACTGCGCCGATGACACAGTCGAGCAAGCCTGAACAGCGACTTACCAACGAACCTTCTGCTACATCAGAAATTTTTGAAGAAGTCCAAAGAAAAGAGCAGGAGGAATTCCAGAGGAAAGAACATGAACAAGTACAGAGGAAAGAACAAGAGGAAGCGCAGAGCAAAGAGCAAGAGAAAATACATGAGGAAGAACTGAAAAAGGAGCAGGATAAGAGCAGCAAGGATATGAATGTCGATACCTAGATTGACCCGAGATTGCTCCAGGAATGGCAGCAATTCGACTCAATCATAAGCAATCTAGAAAGCTCAAGAGATGCTGATACATCCAAAGCGACTAATACACATGATACAACGTCAAAAGAGGTTCCAAGTGAAAGAACCAGCGGTCTACCCCCTACTACAGACTTAGAAATAATTCCCAAAGATCCTTCAGATCAAATCATTTTTCAAGTGGAGGATATACCTCCATTGGATGTCTTTTACAGCCCAAAGCACAGGGCCGTAGTAAAGCGACAACGGAAAATGAGAAGGATTGATCAACCTTCCCTGTTTCCTGAACAAACAGTGACAACCAACGTAGTTTGGAAGGAGGAGTTCGATCCTTCCGATGACCTAACAAAGTTGTCCCAGTATGCTGGAGCCTATTCGGCGGCCACCGTGGACAAGGCATCGAAAGTGAGTAATTTTTTAAAAGAAAAAGACCAGGCAATCGTTTTGTTACAAGCACAGCTATCGGAGGCACAACAGAAAGCAGAACAATTAGAACAACAATTGTCAACGCAGCAACAGTTAAATAATCAACTGAACAAGTAGTTACATGAAGAGAAACAAAGGGTAGATTCGAGCGTGATTCAAAGGCATAAACAATTATCGGAGGCATTAGCAAAATTGAAGACGATGAATGAACATATGATAAAGACAAAAGATGAGAAAATTGCTTAATTATCAGTTCAAATAGAGAAGTTCAAGAGTCTTTCGCAGCCTGCCGAAGCACTACAGATTAATAAGGCACTGGTAACACAAATAAGATTATTGTGTCATAAAATTGCTCAAGTTGAACCCCTGTGTGACATAACAGCATCAATAATCGATAAATCAGTCGATGCTAGACAGGACTTAGAGTAGGCCGATGAGGCCTTAACAGATTTTCTTACTTGGCAGGACACTAATGAGGGACAGGCAGCGAATTTGCCTAAAATCCTAGAATCACATAAAGAAATTCTATTCATGGAATGGCAGTCCCAATTGATGAAGGCAGAGAGAGCAGTTTCTAGATGCAAATTATCCACAAGTAATTTGGATTGAATTAATTAACAATACTCTCTATTTATCTAATATGATCTCTCAATGTACACCAGGTAAATTACTATCGGCCAAAACATTGGAGCAATCATGTTATCAAGAGCTGGAAAAGAATGGGAGATTGATCACAGGTATTAAAAGTTTAACTTGGAACATCTATTGGTTGTTCCTAGTAAACCCATACAGCCAAAGAGCCGCCCTCAAGTGCCTAACAGATGCAATCGGGTGAATCATTCCCGATATACACGATGCCACCTATTCGACTCAACTCAATTCTCGTCTCAGCCGCCCTCAAGAAGTGGAACCGATGCTAGCAATATGCCAACTCAGGTCAAAAGGAAAACAACCAGAGTGATGAATCATGCTGTCGACTACCAGATTGCTGTGGAGGAGATATTCAAGATCAAGTTATACCAATGTAGTAGCATTTTAATTTTGTAGTTAGTTAGTTTAATTAAGTATTTATAGACCCTTTCATGTATTTAGAAAGGGTCCTAAGTTTTTGTATATGAATTAAACCTGAAGTTGCACTACTGTATTTCAGGTATATTTTTTTATAAAGACTGGGCCAATTATTCCAATTTTGATAACGAAGCTTTTATGTGGATGTGCACTACTGCCTTTATTTAAAAGTATCTCTGAGTTGAAAGAAGGAATTCGAATTGTGATTGATGTTGGGAATGATTTGCAGCTCATATGGTACTACTATCTATGTCTGAATTCATTCTTTTTATGTGAATTCTTATTTGATCATTCTTGCTATTATTGAATATATGCATGTGTTTTAAAAACATTCTTTATAATTTCCACTATTGGATGTTTACAACGTGCTTTTCTTCTAATCATACATGTATCAGTAATATAAAAAGATAAGTGTAACAATGTTTTATTAATTACTTTGTTCAACTATTTGAACAAAGCAATTATTATATGAATGAATGTCTATGTTTATTGAGAGTCATCTATATGCCTATTGATGAACATAGATCATCAAACATTGCACTTAAGAATAGAAGCTTCCCGGGATAGAATAGTTGTTTGTATTTTCGCTTTTTAGATTAATTCATTCATCCATTATCACTTATTAGAAAACCAGTCACTCATCCATCCCTTTTTATTCATCATTGGGAAACTGGTCCCATTATATCCAGTCGGAGCCACCATCCCAAACGGAAAAGGAGCTGTATTAAGGTACACGTATTGACATACTCATTAACTATTGCATTAAACCATCAAGTAAGTGGCTTGTAAATAAAGAGCCACAACAAGCGATATAATTTAATTTAGACAATAGTAAGAAATCTATTCCATTTCATTACTTGCCCATTACTCATTTATTGTGGGCCTATATCTTTAGGAACCAAGTACCATGACTTCTAGCTTTACTAATTGTTAAAACAATGATTTAAACAACATAAACTGTACTTATCTGCAATTCTTGAAACAGATTGAGCTAGTGTGTATAGAATGAGGTCGTTCCACTCTACCAACAGAACCCACTATTACATCCAGATTCCCCCGAAGCACTCATTTGGTATAGTCATTTATAACCAGTATAAGTTATCCTTCCAGACCTTAATACATTAGTCTAGTCTGGAACCTCAGAAATCCATCTAATTGGAATAATTTCCACTGGCCCCCAACCTGCTCTAGAAAATTACTCTGCAATTTTCATCTATCCTTCTTCTTCAGGTGGTTCCCCTTTTGGCAGCCAATCCCCTCTTAGTCCCTGAGGAGGCCTTTTATCTCCATGACTTTTTAGAAGAAGGAAACTGAATAATACCCGCCTCCAACCGTTTTCCAAATTTCTTTAGCTTATCATGAAATCATGATATCATCATTATGTTCTAACTCTAAGCATTTCCGAATTACGTAAAAGAACCTCATACTAATTAATATAACTATATGTTTTTTTATTCTTTTAAAAATTATAGCAGAAAACAAAGTAAACATTAACCACAATAAATTTAGTTTTTACTCTCCTATCCGGGGGTGTTACAATCAGTGAGACACTTGCTTCTTTCAAGTAGAGGTGAATCTTCTTACAAAGATTCTAGTGATCTTGATGATATTCATTCTACAAATGCTCCTTAACAATGATGATGACCTTTATATCTTCTATCATGCTATATGACTTTCTTTTCTTCCAACCATATATACTACTATTTTGGTTTTTTTTTTTTGCATGCTTTCAATGAGGATACCATGAGCTACTTCCTTTATATCATGAGGAAAGCTACAACCATGTAGACTTCTACTTCAACTACCCTTTCAAGCTTCCATAATGATGTCATGAGCTATTGTTTCAATAGTATGCTT
The DNA here is from genome assembly GCA_000404065.3 of Pinus taeda. NCBI lineage: Eukaryota > Viridiplantae > Streptophyta > Pinopsida > Pinales > Pinaceae > Pinus > Pinus taeda. Next base: position 20,555 of record APFE031250815.1, read on the forward strand.
CTAATATGATGTCATATTCGAATATGATGCATCCTATCATACTTACAATGATTCCTACCATGATAACTATCTTTTACAGGACTGAAAAGAAATAAGTGAAGTAGATTATCTTAGTCATAGCAGCGATCTTTCACTTCCTCCTTCTTTGATATCTTCTTTTCGGGTTCTTCCAATTCTTCGGTGACATGGGGTTCATTCATTTTTTTCCTTTTCTTGCTGTCCTTCTTGAGATTAGGAAAACATCTATTGAAATTCCCATATTCCTGAAATCCATAGCATTGGATCTTTTACATATCATTTTTCTTCTTTTTTTGAGGACCAAACTTTCCTTTCTCCTAGCTATAGCAACAAATGCTTGAACTTGTTCATTTGATCCCACATCAATTTTTGCTTTTAATATAGTTTCTTCAATCTTACGTTATTACCAAAGTTCATTGAAAGGGGTGGATTCCTTCTTTTGAAAGATGCTTGATACAAAGTTTCCCCATTCATCAGGTAGTGCATTGAACACAATGATGGTCATTTCTTTGTCAAATATTATTTCCCCTAAATCTTGTAGATGATATCTTATTTGTGATACCCTCATAAGGTAGGAGGCTATACCTTCTTCCTTTGATACCTTCATGTTGAATAAATCGGTTCTTAAAGATATAACTTCTCCTGTAGTGCTTACGAAGAACAATTCTACCAACTTATCATAGATTTCTTTTGAATTCTCCAACTTTGCTACATAAGTGGTGAGGGAATCCTTGAAAGATTCTATAAGGTTTATTTGAGCCCTTATTTCCCCTTTCATTTATTTTTGACATAGCTTTATCTTCTTCTTGTGGTGGTTTGACGATTGAACCCTTAACATGTCCAATGACTTCATTTTCTATTAGGATCAAATCTGTCCTCTTCTTCCATGCAAGCAAATTTAATGACCCAACCAGTTTATTGCTTTCCTTGTAGAATGAAGTCCTTTTGATAGAAGATTCAGTCATAGATCTAAGTATACTTACTTGTAAAGTGAAGATGCTCCTTTTATGGTGATATATTCAACTTGACGCCTTCTTGATTTTGATGAAGTTTTATTGCTTGAAGGTGACAATACTTATTTTTCTAGAGATGTCTTTCTTCAACTATGCTTGAGATGTGATCTTTACTTCAATGTGAGGGATATCACCTTGATGTCAAATGATGATGAAAACGCTTCTTTGGATGATAACGTAGAAAGAGGAGGCTTCCCAAGGAGTTTCAAATGTTGAGAACTTCTTTGATTGAGTGGAGGAAGGCTCCTTGAAAGAAGAGTGTTTGAGGTCTTCTTCTTGATGTTGCTTCTAGATTATACAATCCTTGTGATGCTCATTAGATCCTTTCTTCAAGATGATGTGTAGCCTAGCCATTTTTTATGGTTTGATGTCCTCTTTAATGTCTTGACTTCCTTAATACTTATTTTGAAGATCCTTTCTTCAAGCTGCCTTTTCTTGTCTAGTCACCTTAGCTTTGATACCATGTTGAGAAATCTAGGGGAAGCTAGATTAGGTGATTTCTCTTACTTTGATAATTGCTTGTGATGTATTTTTATTTAACTTGATTAACTTATTCTTTTGCTTGATTATAATTAGTTTTCTTGTCATAAAAAAACTACCAAGCAATAAAGAACAATGGGACAAGAGGACACGAGATATAGTTTATCAACCACGACCAAAACCTCCCTCTTGAGAGGAAAACCCACAAGAAATATTCTCTTCTTATAGAACTTCAAATCACAAATTCCAAGACCTATAACCCTTGACCAAGACCCCTCCAAGACCAAGTCAAGCCTCTCCTTGATGAGCTTCTCTTCGACAAAGTCAACTTTAGTCAAACTAGATCTCCAACAACTATGACTTCTCCCTTGACCTCTTTTCCGGACCTGAAATTTCTAACTGCAAAAACTTTAGTTTCTGCATGTGTGGGAGAATATAGTGTTTTTACCCTTCTCTCCACTTGAGATTGTTCCTTCTCCTAGTAAATTCGACTTGTAAAGGGAATTCTTTTGGAGACAATTCTTGACTTCTTATTATGACTGCAATTTGGTACGTGATGCAGCAAGATTGATACCCTAACATTGCACATGTCATGAAATAAATCCCAAAACAATCCTTGATATGCTTCATTGTTTATCTCTTTTTGTCTCCTTATTATTCGATTAATATAAGACTTTTTCTTTCTTCTTGATTAAACTTCTAGCTGAATTGATTGTCTTCAAATGAGGTCGACACATCCTTATATATAGTCTTCCTTGGAGGTTGAATAACTATCCATGAGGTTGACTTGATGCTGTTTGTAGGGCCACTTTTTCTCTTCTTGATGACAAGGTCTTGGAGGGTTTTTTACTATGCTTTTGACTCAAATAATTTTTTCTTTACAATATGTAACATTACCAAAAGGGTCTTCTATACATGATGATGACTCAATTGACTTGTAGACTCAATGACATGCCCTAGAAGCACTCAATGTGTGCTTGACCTGTAAATGAAATAACCTTGAGCATGAAACCCATGCATCAATAATGACAATAATAAATTTTATTTTTCTCTTTACATAAAATCAATAAAATCATGATTACATATCTCATTATGAAGACCAAACCTAGTTACATATTTCAACGTTATCCCCTGTTATGAAACCATCTCACAAAAAGATAGAAAATATAGATGAACGCCTTAGAATTCAGCCTCTTCGAGGGGGAAACCTCCCTTACATTACACAAATGAATAATTCTTTGATGATTCAAATGAAAAAACCTCCTTTCTATATATAGGAGTCTAAGGAGTCACAATATAACCCA
>APFE031250817.1:0-21764 GCA_000404065.3 Pinus taeda
TTTAAATATATAATTAGCGAAGAAAACTAAAAGATTGAACAATTAGCTGAAAGTAAATACACTCGTTAAAATCTTGACTACCAGATTGTTGGGTATTTTTCTCGTGTTTGCAATTGGATTAATTTGTTCAAAAATGAAATTAAACTATCATTTCAAAGCTTCCGTATTTGCTTCAACTCTCTTGTGTATTTTCGTTAAAATGTATTGGTATCTACGTTAAAATATTTTTAATTAATAATTTAAATACTTAAGCTGTTTATTTTATTTTATTTTGAATTTGAGCTGTAGACGTGTATATAAAATTCACAAAAATTACAATCCAACAAGAAAACCACTTAAACCGACATACCTTTATCTATAGAAAAAATATCCCCACATATAAAGCAAGATGTTCAAAAAAAACAAACTCTTTGTGATTCAAACAATTGAATAAATAATATTTTCATACGATGAAGTCTTCCTCGAATCTTTCCTCCAACCATCTTTGCTCCAACAATCTTTCCTCCCATTCCTCCAGGACGTCCAAATCCCACTGCAGTTTTGGACATCCAGAGGCATCAAGTTTGTCCAACCATGCCAACTGTTCAAGACCCTCCACGTGTTCTAACTCAGAGCACTCCCTAACATCTACCAATTGAAGCTCTGTCAACTGCGCCAAACCCTCTATACTCTTCAGTTTGCAACACTTACGCGCAACCAACCGCTGCAGAGATACCAGCGTTTCAATACATGGCAGCTCCTCCAATTTCACGCACCCCTCAATGTTCAGCGTTCGAAGATTTGACAGCGGCTCCAAACCCTGTATTCTTTTCAGCTCGACACAATTATATGCACACAACTCTTTCAAAGATACCAATCTCTCAATACTTGGCAACTCCTCCAGTTTTATGCACCAGCTGATGTCCAGTTTTTGAAGCTCTGTCAGCCGTTCCAACCCATGTATGGCCTTCAGCTTGACACAAATAATTGCAGACAATTCCTCTAAAGATACCAATGTCTCAAGACTTGGCAGCTCCTCCAATTCCATGCAGCAGTTAATATTCAGCTTTCGAAGCTTTGTCGAATGCTCTAACCCCTGTAAGCGCTTTAACCTGTAACAATTCATTGCACACAGGTCCTCCAAAGATACCAAGGTTTCAAAACTTGGCAGCTCCACTAATTCAATGCACCAACTAGTGTTCAACATTTCAAGTTTTGAAACACCAGAAACCCCTCCTATTTTCTTCAATGCGCCGCAATTCTCCAACTTTTCAAGTTTTGAAACACCAGAAACCCCTCCTATTTTCTTCAATGCGCCGCAATTCTCCAACTCTAGGGTTCTCAGGTTGGTTGGAAATGCTCCAACCTCCACCAGACCATTACAATCCTTCATTTTGAGAGTTTCGAGGCTCGTCAACCCGCCAAGTGATTCTGGTAGGCTCTGCAGCTGGGAGCAGCGGGACAAGTCCAGAGTTTGGAGGCTCCTCAACCCGCCAAGGGAATCTGGGAGCCTCTGCAGTTGGGAGCAGTCGTGTAAGAAGAGAGTTTCGAGGCGCGTCAACCCGCCAAGTGATTCTGGTAGGCCCTGCAGCTGGGAGCAGTTGGACAACTCGAGAGTTTCGAGGCTCGTCAACCGGCCAAGTGATTCTGGTAGGCTCTGCAGCTTGGAGCAGCCGTACAAGTCGAGCGTTTGGAGGCTCGTCAACCCGACAAGTGATTCTGGTAGGCTCTGCAGTTTGATGCAGCGCTTCATGAGGAGAGTTTCGAGGCTCGTCAACCCGCCAAGTGATTCTGGTAGGCTCTGCAGCTGGAAGCAGCCGGACAAGTCGAGAGTTTGGAGGCTCGTCAACCCGCCGAGTGATTCTGGTAGGCTCTGCAGTTGGAGGCAGCGGTCCAAGTTGAGAAATCGGAGGCTCGTCAACCCGCCAAGTGATTCTGGTAGGCTCTGCAGCTTGGAGCAGCCGTACAAGTCGAGAGTTTGGAGGCTCGTCAACCCGCCAAGTGATTCTGGTAGGCTCTGCAGCTCGGAGCAGTAGGACATGCGGAGAGTTTCGAGGCTCGTCGACCCGCCAAGTGATTCTGGTAGGCTCTGCAGCTGGGAGCAGCCGTCCAAGTCGAGAGTTTCGAGGCTCGTCAACCCGCCAAGTGATTCTGGTAGGCTCTGCAGTTGGGAGCAGGTGTCCAAGTGGAGAGTTCGGAGGCTCGTCAACCCGCCAAGTGATTGTGGTAGGCTCTGCACCTGGGAGCAGTTGGACAACTCGAGAGTTTCGAGGCTCGTCAACCCGCCAAATGATTCTGGTAGGCTTTGCAGCTGGTAGCAGCCGGACAAGTCTAGAGTTCGGAGGTTCTTTAAATTGCCAAAGGAAGCTGGCAGCGACTTAATATCTAAACAACGCTGTAACTTCAAGTAATTCAAGGACTGCAGACGACAAAATTCATCTGGCAAGATATTCAGACCAACCGATGCATATCCGCTGTTGTGCAAGACAAATTTTTCGAGATAATTCAACCTTTCAATGGACTTTGGGATATTGAGAACCCGACCATCAATTTCCAACTCCCTAATCTGCACAGGTGCCTGCAATTTCATATTTTAAATTCGGCTTGACACTGGATGGCACAATTTCTGTAAATTGTGCTAGAGCAAGTAAATTTTTATAATAAAGGTCAATTGAAAGTTGCAAAACTGTGGACAGAAAACAAAATCACATAATTACCTGGCATTCATCTGCCCAGATTGTTTCAAACTCCTTCCCCTCTATTTGTAAAACTCTTAAATTTTTCATTAAAATCCATGAAGGCAGGGAGGAGTACGGACAGTTAATCCAGCGGAGCCATATTAGTTCTGGTGGCTGAGCAACATTCAATATGCTTTCCACACAATCACCTTCTGCGGCAAAAAGCTGCAACGAGCCCGTGGGTTCCACAACGCTTTTGAAATGTTGTGGAGACCATTCAGGGCCATGACTCCGAACAACGCTAACTCCACGCACCTAAAACACGATTGATCGATATTTATGCAAATTAGATGAAAAGCCTAAAATTTACAGATATTTCACACCATAACGGCATTTCAAAATTTGATATCAGAATTTGATATTTCCAGTGTCACTCTAAAGCTTCAAAAATACGTACAGATGAATACGGATAAAGAATGTTGTCAGTTGGACGCCAAATACGACGCCAACAGTCTGGAGGCTCTTTCTCCGCCAGGTCTCTGCCCATATCCCTGATGTGGTCGTGCATTCTTATTTGATTGTTGTCGCTTACCTCTACGAGACACCTGTTTTGTAGATTCCGAAAACCCAGTTCTGCTTCCCAGCGAAATCCGTCCAATATTCTTATCGCTCTATCTCTGTCTTCGTGTACAAAGAAACAAGCAATGTCTAAAAATATGTTCTTCTCATGTTGGTCCAGACCGTCATAGCTAATCTTGAGCCTGCTTTGGATATCCGTGGGAAGTACTTTGGAGATTTTGCGCAATTCGGCTTCCCAGTACTTCAACTGTGTTTGACCATGCATATGCGCCCCAAGTACCACGAGAGATAACGGCAATCCATCGCAGGTTTTCAAAAACAAACTAACTACTTCTTCGAAACCTACATGTGGATGCGATTGGTGAAAAGCGTGCCAGCAGAAGAGCTCTTTCGACTGTTGCGGATCCAGTCCTCTGAGCTTGTATATGGACGTCTTTACAATTCCCCATTTTACAAGAACATCCATATTACGAGAGGTAACTAAAATCAAGCTACCGGAAGGAAGGGCATCCTTTGCTGGCGAAAGTAATGAATTCATCTGCTCAATATGATCTACATCGTCTAAAATGACGAGAGCTTTAGAAGCTGCGAGATACCTACTCAGCATCTCTATACCTTCATCGATGCTGTTTATCTGCCTATTCCATTCAGCCAAGTCCTTGAGAAGCTGACTCTGCAAAGAAGTTAAAGGTTTGCCTCTAACATCAAATAAAAAACAAGATCTATTGAAATGTGATCTCCGACGGTTAAATATTTCTTTTGCGAGGGTTGTTTTACCAACCCCTCCAAGTCCTACAATTCCTATAACTCTGGTCTGTTCGCTTTGCTGCTGCAAACACATTTCCCTTTCAAAATCTTCAATTTTCTGTTCCAAAGCGATTGCATATTTGGAAACGTGGAGCTTTCTTGGAACTCTTTTTAAGACTTCTTCCACGATCTTTTCCAGGAGCTGCTGCTCGTCACTAAACAATATCCAGAATACAATTGCGAGTCAGAAATGCAATAAATCTAATAAATTAAATCTAATACTAGCAAATTAAAGTTAAGACTAACAGAGAGAATCGAACGTAGTTCTCACCCATTATAAGATTCCAGGTCAAAACCGCTTATGTCTGCAATATTAAAAAGAGCGTCCTTCCACTCTTTCATAATGAGGGAGTCATATCGCGGCTTCTTTTGACCGGTTTGATTATCGATTGTTTTCTTCTCTTCGAGCTCGCGCAGGGATCGGGCATACACTCCATTTTCGCCCCTCGTAGAGCAGAGCATTGGAAGAAACCATGGGAGCATTCGAAAAACCCACGGGAGCATGCGCAAGACTCTACCATAGAGTCCAGTTCCGCGCTGCGTCCAACGAAGTTCTGATGGCTGCACATGGTAGAAAACAGGAATGATAGGTGCCTTCGACTTCAACATCAATACGAGTTCTTTCAAACACCACACCGATTCTGCATATCGGGGAGAGAAAATAGCAATGTGAACGGAGGCTGTTCGAATAGCGCCTTCGATTTGACAAGTTAGGCCATCTCCCTCTCGCAATTCTTCAATGTCCAAAAATGGTCTGAGACCGTGTTTGCGAAGGCGATTGTAGAGATCGGTGGCAAAGGGTTTCTTGCAATCTGGACCGCGATGATTAATAAAAATATCAAAAACATTGTAGTTTTTGTTGGCATAAGAGGTGGATGAGGATGCCATACTATATTCACAGATTGAAATTGCAAGATCGTCTGGTTGTTCTGAGGAGCAAAATGGCTACCAGAAGATGACCCAAGCTACCACTACTACACTTGGCCTTTATTGCGCTCTGTCTCCCAGCGGATGACCCCAAGTTACCACTAGTTCACTCGGCCTAGGTCGCTGTGAAATCCGGTATGCTTGTAGGTTTTATCAGCAAACGGAGTCCACCATGTTGAAATTTGTAATTTCCCCTGTGCGCGCGGGCCAGCAATTCAACGTGCGCGGGAAACCACAGCTGCAACCAGAAACCGGCCACCTGAAACCTATTGGACCAGCTCTCCGGCGATGGAACATTCCGATGAGGGGCTCCGACGCGATATGGTGCAACCACGTGGATTGCCATGACATGAGCACCTGACATTTATCGGACGATAAATGTCGGTCAACTCACCCCCCGATATGCGTCCGATCAAGGTACATGTCCTCCGCCGTTCGATTGCCAGCGAAAGTTCTCCGCTGGTTAAGTTTTCCAAAGTACATACGGGTCTGATTAAAATTAATGCAGCATGGACCTGGACCATACCTTATGTTAATGAAATCACATGAGTTTGGTAAAAGTTTCAATGTTTTCGATACGGCGCGTTAATACGAGGTATGGGTCAAAGATAACGTAAGTTTTTTTTTATTTTATTATTTTGCCCATATGAAATATTCATGTGTTGACTCTTAATACGAGGTATGGGTAAAAGATAACGTAAGTTTTTTTTTATTTTATTATTTTGCCCATATGAAATATTCATGTGTTGACTCCATTTGAGATATACGGTAATCGCATTACACAAGGGGATTGTAATTTAGTGTGAATTGTATTGTACACGGGATTGCATTACAAGAAACTGATGAGATCTTCCACCAGCCCTAATTCATTACTATTACATTGGATTTCAAGCATGGTTATATAATAATTATAGCTGTTCAAACTCATTATTACCATTCATTTGATGCAATTTAATTACGACGTCTAAAACCCATGATTATTTTAGTTGATTTTAGAAATTACTACTACAATGGATGGAAACCATTATTACAATTGACCATTATTACAATTGATTCAAACAAATTTTTACCAGTGACATTTGTATTTCTATTACTAATTACAGTAAATAATTTTCATGTTATGTTATTGAGAAATAAAAAATCAAAGGATATTTTGAAAGCTTGATTGTCTACTGTATGTAATATGATACTTACAAATAGAAATCCATATATTATAAAACACATGCGATTATATTTTTCCCTGAAACATTTTTACAATAAACACATATGTTGAGAAAGTATCCGTGTCCTACCACTGCTACTTGTAACTAGTTGTTGAGGTTCTTTTTTTATAACAAAAACTTAGATTGAAGATTAAATGCACTCTTCATATATATTTATATGTTGTCTTTTTCTTTAATATATATTTATATATTGTTTTTCTTTAATAGAGAGATCTAAAATTGATATTGAATTAGCTGAACAATGGATCTAATTACATCTAACATGTTCTCCGGCTCCCAATATTTGTAGAGTATGATGCCTCATCATTTTGTCATAAACGTTCAAAAGCATGAAACTATCAAAAGTATTTCTAATTGAAATCATCAATGTACAAAAAGAAAAACTTATAAAAGCCATATTCATATTACCACCCAACCGAGAATTGAGTAATTGATCTATAATGTATCGAGTGATTATAAGGATTGATTATAAATTTCGGAATTAGGTTTTGTGATAAACTGATAATAAAGTATTTTATTAATATTTATTTACCAATTTAAAATGTTAAAGAAAAAGTGTGGAATATATATATATATATAACCAATTTTGAAAAATCAAACACCTTCTTTCACACATGTGAAATGGTTCTAAATTTAAACTTAAATTGTGTCTATTGAGAAATCTCATCCCAATGGATAAACAAAAATTAAATGAATTAATAAAAATTAAATCTATATTAAACTTTAAGCAGACGAATTGATCAAAATTAAATCCATATTAAACTTTAAGTAGTTCAAACCTATCTTAAAAACTAAACATGGTAAAATTTGAAAAATTAACATTTTTTTAGTGAATGGTATACTTAATTTACCTTTTCATTTTAGTATACACCACATGTAGGTTACTCTGCATGAACCTACCTTTTCTTCTTGTAGTCAAGATATCATGGATGACCACTGACATAGTTTGACATAAAGACATGTCATAATTTACACAAGAGGTGTTTTCGATAAATTCCTTTCTAAAGGTTATAAGTTGATTATTTTGAGAAATTATTTTCTTTATGTTCATTATTTTTAGAAAGTGGAAGGAAACCGACAAGGGTAGTGGTTTGAAATTTCATTTAAAAACTATATTTTATATGACATAAAGACATGTCATAATTTACACAAGAGGTGTTTTCGATAAATTCCTTTCTAAAGGTTATAAGTTGATTATTTTGAGAAATTATTTTCTTTATGTTCATTATTTTTAGAAAGTGGAAGAAAACCAACAAAGGTAGTGGTTTGAAATTTCATTTAAAAACTATATTTTATTAAGCATCTCACCACTAATTGCCTTTACCTTCAGTGGGTCCCACACTAATGGTGTAGATATCACATATTTCAATAGTGGATACCTTTGTTTGAACAAGTTAGTCATATCAATATCTTTACTTAATCAAAATTAAGAATATAATTAAAAAATTAAATATATATTTTGAAATTATTAAATACTTAATATCTATTTATTTTAGAATTTTTATAAAACTATAGTTCAAATATTTTATTTCAATCAACTAATTAAAAAATCAAATTTATTTGACCAAGTGTAATGTAATGCCCCGAAATAAAATATAAATATTTGATTTACTATGGTAAAACAAATTGAACCTATTATTATTATTTGTTTATAATTTAAATATAATTGGTTTTCATGAGGATTTTGGTTAGTTGTGCAAAGACGGTTGCTGTGCAAGCAACCCTAACTACCTCCCCTAACTGGAAAGTTTCCAGAGGAAAAAGAGGGGGAAGGAGGAAAATCTGCGTTGTAGGGACACGCAGAGAGAAAAAAAAAATATCCAAGAAAGGAAAAGAGTGGCTAAGTCTCGTGTGACCGGACAACCCTGCTCACTGTATGAGCAGCTTGCGAAAGACTGCAGTCTAGCAAGAAGCAAGGGGGGAGATTCTGGTCTCGAAAGACGAATCTCATGGTTGGGCGGTGAATTGAAGCAGACCCAGGTTTGGGTGATAATCGGCAAGATCTTAAAGGTCAGCAATTTCCAGGTATGTAAAAGAACCTTATAGGACAGAACGCTTGGTGAATATCTGTTGAAAAACATTTTATAATGTAGGTGGGTTTTATTTCAGGAACTCGTAGGGAGATACATTTATCTTTCTTTAGAAGTTTTCTTACTGTGGCACGAGTTAGAGTATGTGTAGAGATTTGTTGTTTTTATTTTCTCCCCTTATAAAAGAAATGTAGGTGGTAGGGTCGCGAGGGACCTACATTAAGGAAAACTTTGGTATAAGGTGGGAAAATTTATGAACTTACAATAGCAATTGAAAAGCAAAAGGTTGACCCTTGGAAGTGGGCGAAAGGAAGCTTACACAGTAGGCAACGGTTGAATGTTAACAGACTACCCCACATGCACAGTTGAATGCGTGAAAACATAGTATAATTTACAAAAAATAATTATAGGAATTTCAGGTGCGAATAGTAGGTCCATCAACCTACAGGAGCCCGGGAAAAGAACTGTAGTGGCAGAGTGAATGATATATAGTGTTTTTAAGAAAAAGAAATATTACACCGAGCCCTTGTCATCTTATCCGTTCACAATAAAAATAATTCCCAACGAGACTGCAATGAAGGTAAAGATGATAGAAGAATGAATGTGCCTTCTACCAACCATTCAATGAAAATTACTTACACTACCATTACAATGAAGCAGCAATGAGACCCCTATGTAGCAGTGTTAGGGTTTAGAGAAAATATAACACAGAGTCGTGAAATTGTTTACTTGGTAGCCCAGTCGAATGCTGGGGCTAAAAGTTAGTGGGCGAATGCCCTCATGCAACCCAGGCATTGCCAAACAAGCACCGTGTATTCCTTACGGGGTAGCTTTTACAGAAACGCAACAAGGAGAAACTTGTACAACAAACACCAACAAAGATACTTCATTGTAATAGACTGTGCATTATCAAAATAAAGAAAACAAGAACTGCAATAAGATAACCACAGATAAACAACCATCAATTCCTTAATCTTAGAGAGAATGCTAGAACAAAACTATTATAACAGTTAACGCATCATACAACAGAACTTAAACTAGTATTCTGGAATATGGCACACAGTAAGGCCACGAGGGCTATAATTTAACATGTCAAATGGAAGAAAATACCAAAGGAACACTGTATTAAACCATTGTAGTCAAATGAGAGGTAATCACCAGGGCTTTACCCCGTTCCATGTTCATAAACAGAAAATTAAACTACAAACAACTCAAGAGAAGCCCGAAGGCATGTCAGTGCATATAAACAACGGTAAACCCAGAACCTCGGTTCAATATGGCTTCACCCGAGGTCAACATCCTTGAAGCCGGAAGGGCGCAGGACTAGTATGGCATATAAAATTTGCCATCTATCTGTGGCAATCAGCAAAGAAAGGATGTAAGGTCGTGGGTCACTTGGACTGCTCCAAGGAACCAAGGGAGAAAAACCCCCTCTGCTATAAAGGGAGGTATGAATAACTGACATTCATCTTGCAATTGTCCATGATGAGCGTTCCATGAGAGAACATACCTGTTAGGATCCGGAAGAGCTGAGAGGCCAAGTAGCGATGACCAAACTCAGGGAGTAAACGCGGGAGGCAGGACAACACTACCCTCGACCATGAAACAAAACCAATCATAAAAACCCGTTAACTGGACTGAACAAAATCCTTTGAAAAAAACTTGTAAGAGGCAAGATAAAAGGACATGCCATATCAAAAGAAATAGCACAACGTAACACTTACCAATAAAAAAACATCGAGTTGTATAACCAGAGCAGTCTCTAGGTGGTTGCTGGATAGAACGAAAGACTGGAGGCATTCTCACAGAACGAAAGAGTCGGGACGGGTTCGTAGTAGGCTCACTAGAGCTTCTGTGGAACACTGGAAACTTGTTTTGGTGCCTCGTTCCATCGAATAAACAAAGGAGGGAAACCCCTATTGCAGCTCAGCCCTTGGATGGCAACGGATCATTCAAGCCATCGATGAGGGTGGAGAAAATCGAGGGTGTAACTTCCAGTGACACCAAACCTCATCCCTTCACGTGGAAGAGCCGACAAAATTAAATGCCGAAGCCGGGTGTTAAGAGATGGAACTGCGAGCAATAAAGCCAACCGTAATCATGAACCAATAGAAAATATTTTCCATTAAGGTTGAACATAAAGACTGGAAGAATTTAACATCAATTACACATAATCCTTCCCTTGTACGCATGACTATTGCCAGTTTTAATTGTATGTAAAAAAAAATTATTGTATTGTAGATGGGAGTGTGACAGGTGGTATCAGAGCCAAGTTACGAAAATTGTGGCCTCTGGGAACTAGAAACTGGAAATTGATAGATAGATAGTTGTATACAAATTAATTTACAACTCTATTTAGCAGTTACAGGTGACAAGGAAACAAAAAAAAAGAAAAAGAAAATATAATTTCTTTTTAATGCTTGACCCTTTCTTCTGTTATTTTTTTAATGTTAAGTACATGGAAAAAAGAAGCTGATAAAATCAAAAGAGCAGACAGTGCGTCACGCAGATATGTGGTGGGACAAGGCCCTGTTGCGGGTCCTGAGCATAACCCCGAAATATGGGTACAGCTTGGAGAGGAGGCTCGCAACACAAATTTGGCAATTTTGGAGATAGTACAAGAGTTAAAAAATGAAATGGCCCAGTTACGAGAAGACAACACAAGGTCAACCATGGAATAGGAGAGGATTATAAAAAGCGTGTCCGACAAGCAGAATCAACACCCACTGAATCCCAGTGTCGAGCAGCAAAGAACGTCAGAAGAGCAGAATCACCACACAGAACACGAAGAGTCAGAAGGACGGGAAGAGGAACGATCTGACAATGCTTCTGAACAACATAACTCAAAAAGGCAATGAGTAGAGTTGCAAGGGGAATTCCGTAAGATTAAACCGCCACACTTTGACGGAGAACAGGAGGAAGCAGCTGAGGCGTGGTTGATTAATGTGAACAAATATTTCCAGCTATATGAGTACGATTCCAACCTCAAGGCACGATTGGCCATTTTCCAATTACAGGGGAAGGCTACCCTGTGGTGGGAAGAAGTTAAAATGGTAAGAGGAGTAAGTGAACAAAATATCACTTGGGAGAAATTTCAAAGATACTTCAAGGAAAGGTACTTGACCGAGCGGTTTTATGATGAGAAGGCTAGGGAATTCCATGACGTACGATTGGGACAACAAACTATGGATGAATTTATTACTCGTTTTACTTCATTGCTCCGTTACGTGTCTTATATTCGGGAGGAAAAGGCTAAAGTACAGAGGTTTGTCAGCAGTCTACCCATGAGCATGAGGGAAAGAATCGAATTCGAGAACCCAAAGATAATGGACGAGGCTATACGTAAAGCTCGAATCTGCTACAAGCAAAGCAATGAGAAGGGAGAAATTTTGGGTAAGAAATGGGTTGATAAGAAAAGCAGCAAGCTAGCTGGTAATACTAAAGGGAATCGTGTTGGAGGTAAAAAGGATACGCCAAGGGACAGAACAACAGAAATATACAGAAGAATCCGCTCCGATTAAAACCTTCCAATGAGTCTAGAACCACTGAACAGCTTGGAAAAATAGACAACGAGGGGACAGCAAGGCCCCCAGTGCAATGTTGGCGCTGTGGTGGACCTCATTATGTGAAAAATTGTCCCCAACTGAAAGGAACCGAACAAGTTTGCCAAGTCTACGAAGCATCTATAGTTGGTGATATAGGACGAAGCCTACCAAGGATTAATGCTGCTCTAGAGGATCGTCAAGCGGAGTACGAGCCAACCATGGTAGAATTTGAAGGTAAACTCTTAGACCTGGATGTAACTGTTTTAATTGACCCTGGTGCAACATTAAGTTATATTAGTCCTAGAATTGTGGAGCATTGTAAGTTGCAACCTGTTAAGATTAAGGAACCTTGGTTAGTTCAGTTAGCAACAGGGGCAAAAATATGGGTGAATGCTAAGGTCAAAAACTGCCCTTTAAAGATAGTAGGGCAGTCAGTTACAACAGATTTAAATGTGTTTCCTCTTGGCTCGTATGATATATTGATTGGTATGGACTGGTTAGAAAAACACTGGTCCATAATTAATTGTAAAACCAAGACTATCAGTTATAACGATGAGTTTGGAATAAAGTAAAAGATGCAGGGAATTAAGTGACCAATGCAAATTCGGCCCATAACAGCCTCCTAGTTAGCTAAATGCATCAAAAAAGGATGTTAGATTTATGCCATTCAAGTGGGGTATGCCAACTCCAAAGACAAAATAGCCGCATTGGAAGGCATTCCCATAGTTCAAGATTTTGCAGACGTATTTCCAGAAGGGATTCCCGGCCTACCGCCCAAAAGAGACATAGATTTTACCATCGAACTGGTGCCAAGAGAAGCCCAATGTCTTGAGCACCCTAGAGAATGAGCATACCATAATTAACGGAGTTAAAAATGTAGTTGCAGGAGCTGCTGGACAAAAATTACATTCGCCCCAGTGTGTCACCCCGGGGAGCTCTGGTGTTGTTTGTTAAGAAGAAAGACGAGACTCTTCGCATGTGTATGGATTATCGGCCGCTGAATAAACTGACAGTCAAAAACAAGTATCCTCTACCCCGCATTGATGAACCGTTTGACCAAGTAAAAGGGGCAACATTTTTCTCAAAGATCGACCTGCGATCAGGATATCACCAAATCAAAATTAAAGAGGAAGACATAGCTAAGACAGCTTTCAGAACAAGATACAACCATTACGAGTTTGTGGTGTTACCCTTTCCAATGCCCCCGCAACTTTTATGTGTTTGATGAATAACGTATTCCATTAGTATTTGGATAAGTTTGTGCTGATCTTTATAAACAGTATGCTAGTTTATTCTCGAACGATGGAGGAGCACCAGGAACACCTCAGGGTAATATTGCAAACCCTTCGGGAACACAAGTTATATGCTAAGTTCAGCAAATGCAATTTCTTCAAGGGGCAAATACAATATTTGGGGCACATAATCACTAAAGAAGGAATTGATGTGGATCCCGAAAAAATAAATACCATAATGGAGTGGTCGGTGCCCAAGGATGTGGTAGAAATTCAATCCTTCATGGGGTTAGCAGGCTACTACAGATGGTTTGTGGAGGGATTTTTTAGGGTAGCTTATCCCATCACTTCCTTACAGAAAAAGGGAAGAGCCTTTAGGTGGACCCCTGAGTGTCAAAGAAGTTTCGAGCAACTTAAATACTTTCTCACCACCGCACCTATTTTAAGCATAGCTGATCCCAACAAAGACTATGTGGCATGCACGGATGCAAGTAAAGAAGGAATAGGAGGGGCGTTGACATAGGAAGGGAAGGTAATAGCATACGAATCAAGTCAATTAAAGGAGCATGAGAAAAACTACTCTGCCTACGATCTAGAATTGGTAGCTGTGATTCACGCCCTGAAAATGTGGCGACATTACCTTATGGGAAGAAAATTTCTGTTATTGACAGATCACCACAGTTTGACAAACTACTTCAGCTAGCCCACTCTAAACACAAGGAAATCATGGTGGGTGGATTTCCTAAGTGGTTATGATTTTGAAATCAAGCATATAAAAGGAAAAGAGAATCGGGTGGCGGACGCCTTGAGTCGTAAGTTGCAAAACTTATACGAGATTTCTTGTATTGAAGGGAAAAGCCCCTTTGGGGAAATGATTAGAAAGACAACCATGCAAGATGTTGTTTATTAGCAAATAAAACAGCAATTACAACAACCAACCAGCAAAGGAAAACAACCGGATTATGCTTTGGATGTTGATGGAATGTTGTATTATAAAAGAAGGTTGTACGTGCCTAACCAGCACAATATTAAAAATCTAATATTGGATGATTATCATAGGAGTCATTATGCTGGACACCTAGGGTATCAAAAGAGGATTACTGCACTTCAAAAATAATATTATTGGCTGGGAATGAAGAAAGATGTGGCAGATTATTTGGCACAATGTCTGGAATGCCAACAAATTAAAGCAGAACACCAACATCTTGCTAGATTATCACAACCATTACCCATCCCAGAATGGAAGTGGGAAACCATCTCTATGGATTTCATAACAGGTTTGCCTAAGTCAGGGAATAACAACGACTCCATCATGGTGGTGGTGGACAAGTTAAGTAAGTTAGCACATTTTATACCGGTACAATCTACCTAAAGAGCTGTGCAGATCGCCCATATTTTCATACAAAATATATTCAAATTGCATGGGCTACCAAAGGTAATAATCTCAGACCGTGATGTAAAATTTACATGGGTCTTTTGGAAAACATTGTTCGAGGAGTTGGGAACCCAGTTGAAATTTAGCACGGCTTACCACCCTCAAATTGACGGGCAGAATGAACGGGTGAATCAGGTGTTGGAGGACATGTTAAGGGCATATGTGATGTAGCAACCATATAAGTGGGAGGATTACCTACACTTAGTTGAGTTTGCAAACAATAAGGGCTATCATACATCGTTACAGATGAGCCCCTTTGAAGTATTATATGGGCGGAAGTGCCACACCCCCTCAAGTTGGGGTGGACCAGAAGACAGGCTGATGCTAGGACCTGAAATGCTTCAGGAAATGGAGGGACTAGTTAAAAGGATACGTGTTAATCTAAAAGCAGTTCAGGATAGGCAAAAGAACTTTGCTGACTGGAAGAGGAGCTTTAAAGAGTATCAGGTCGGTGACCATGTGTACGTGAGAATTCAAGCAAAAAAGAGCACATTACAGTGGGGGGGTGTGCTAAACTAGCACCCCAATTCTGTGGACCTTTTCAGATCTTGGCTAGAATCAGGCTGGTAGCATACCAACTTGTCTTGCCCAGTCATATACGGGTCCACAACGTTTTTCATGTTTCCGTATTAAAAAAATATGTTTACGACCCTAAGCATGTGATCAACGGGCAGGATATACAGGTAAGGAATAGCCCCGGTAGATAGAATTAAACGAATTCCGTAAAGGAAAAATGACTTAGGCTGTTGCATGTTGCAGGTAGAACCAGAAGGCGAAATCCGGGTCAAACCGTTGAACATCCTCGACCGAAGAGAAGTAACGTTGCGGAAGCGGGATATTACCCAAGTTAAAGTGCAGTGGCAGCACTTTGGGCCTGATGAGGCCACTTGGGAAGATGAAGAACTTATGAAAAGGACTTATCCAGGGTTGTTCGTGACTGAAAGACATCGGGACAATGTCCAATCTCAGGGGGGGAAGATGTAATGCCCTGAGATAAAATGTAAATATTTGATTTACTGCGGTAAAACAAACTGAACATGTTATTATTATTTGTTTAGAATTTAAATATAATTGGCTTTCTTGAGGATTTTGGTTGGTTGTGCAAAGACGGTTGCTGTGTAAGCAACCCTAACTACCTCCCCTAATTGGAAAGTTTCCAGAGGAAAAAGAGGGGGAAGGAGGAAAATCTGCACTGTAGGGATAGGCAGAGAGAAAAAAAAAGAAAATATCCAAGAAAGGAAAAAAGTTGCTAAGTTTGGTGATGACCAGATAGCCCTGCTCGTTGTATGAGTAGCTTGTGAAAGACTGTGGTCTAGCAAGAAGCAAGGGGGAAGATTCTGGTCTCGAAAGATGAATCTCATGGTTGGGCGGTGAATTGAAGCAGACCCAGGTTTGGGTGACAATGGGAAAGATCTTAAAGGTCAGGAATTTCCAGGTATGTAAAAGAACCTTATAGGACAGAACGATTGGTGAATATCTGTTGAAAAACATTTTATAATGTAGGGGGGTTTTATTTCAGGAACTCGTAGGGAGATACATTTATCTTGCTTTAGAAGTTTTCTTACTATGGCACGAGTTAGAGTATGTGCAGATATTTGTTGTTTTTCTTTTTTCCCCTTATAAAAGAAATGTAGGTGGTAGGGTCGACAGGGACCTATAGTAAGGAAAACTTTGGTATAAGGTGGGAAAATTTATGAACTTACAGTAGCAATTGAAAAGGAAAAGGTTGACCCCTCGAAGTGGGAAAAAGGAATCTTACACAGTAGGCAGCAGTTGAATGTTAACAGACTACCCCACATGCACAGTTGAATGCGTGAAAACATAGTATAATTTACAGAAAATAAGTATAGGAATTTCAGGTGTGGATAGCACGTCCATCAACCTATAGGAGCCCGGGAAAAGAACTGTAGTGGCAGAGTGAATGATATATAGTGTTTTTAAGAAAAAGAAATATTACACCAAGCCCTTGTCATCTTATCCGTTCACAATAAAAATAATTCCCAACGAGACTGCAATGAAGGTAAAGATATAAGCATGCAAATAGATGATAGAAGAATGAATGTGCCTTCTACCAACCATTCAATGAAAATTTCTTAAGCTGTTGTTACAATGAAGCAGCAACGAGACCCCTATGTAGAGGTGTTAGGGTTTAGAGAAAATATAACACAAAGTCGTGAAATCATTTACTTGGTAGCCTAGCCGAATGCTGGGGCTAAAAGTCAGTGGGCGAATGCCCTCATGCAACCTAGGCATTGCCAAACAACCACCTTGTATTCCTTACGAGGCGACTTTTACAGAAACGCAACAAGGAGAAACTTGTTCAACAACCACCAACAAAGATACTTCATTGTAATAAACTGTGCATTATCAAAATAAAGAAAACAAGAACTGCAATAAGATAACCACAGATAAACAACCGTCAATTCCTTAATCTTGGAGAGATATGCCAGAACAAAACTATTATAACAGTTAACGCATCATACAGTAGAACTTAAACCAGTATTTTGGAATATGGCACACAGTAAGACTACAAGGGCTATAATTTGACATGTCAAATGGAAGAAAATAGCAAAGGAACATTGTATTAAACCATTGTAGTCAAATGAGAGGTAATCACCAGGGCTTTACCCTGTTCCATGTTCATAAACAGAAAATTAAATTACAAACAACTCAAGAGAAGCTTGAAGGCATGTCCGTGCATATAAACAACGATAAACCCAGAACCTCGGTTCAGCATGGCTTCACCCGGGGTCAACATCCCTGAAGCCGGAAGGGCGCAGGACTAGTGTGGAATAGAAAATTCGCCATCTATCTGTGACAATCAACGAAGAAAGGACGTAAGGCTGTGGGTCGCTTGGACTGCCCCAAGGAGCCAAGGGAGAAAAACCCCCTCTGCTATCAAGGGAGGTATGAATAACTGACATTCATCTTGCAATTGTCCATGATGAGCGTTCCATGAGAGAACATACCTGTTAGGAGCGAGAAGAGCCAAGAGGCCAAGTAGCGACGATTAGACCCAGGGAGTAGGCGCAGGAGGCAGGACAGCACCACCCTCGACCATGAAACAAAACCAATCATAAAAACCCGTTAATTGGACTGAACAAAATCCTTTAAAAAAAACTTTTAAGAGGCAATATAAATGGACATGCCATATCAAAAGAAATAGCACAGCGTAACACTTACCAATGAAAAACATCGAGCTGTATAACCAGAGCAGTCTCTAGGTGGTTTCTCGATAGAACAAAAGATTGGAGGCATTCTCATTGAACGAAAGAGTCAGGACAGGTTCGTAGCAGGCTCGTCAGAGCTTCTGTGGAACACTAGAAACCTGTTTTGGTGCCTCGCGCCATCGAATTCCACATATATCATACAAGTAAGGACTTTTCTATCATACAATTAAGGACTTCCTAAAACAATTCCACATATATCCAAGGGAATTACGTCCAACTCAACCTCATCTACAAATGTTGAACCAATGGCAAACCTAAGTTTACATTGTCTAGTCACTTGTAGCTTTGCTTTATCACATAACCAACCTAATGGATATGGCTTCTTATGAGGTGTGGTTAGTAATCCCAACTTCTTTATAATTGCTTCATAAATTAATTTTACTTGTGAGCCACTATCAAATAAAGTATCAATCTTTTGATGCTTGGAAATAACTCTAATATGAAAATTCTCATGTCTTCTTCTCTCACTTTCTTCACTATCAATAGTTTGGGCAAAATCACTAGTAGATGCTTCAGAATTTTTACCTTGTATACATGTGGTTGTGATGGTTGTTTCGTCACCTGAGTCTAACCCCAAATCTCTCTGAACAGCAACAACAACCTTCTTCTTCTTGTCACCGAACTTCTTGGGTTTCAGCCCGGGATGCAAAGACCAGCAATGTTCATCATCATGTCCATCATTCTTGCAGTGAGTGCATGAAGGTTTGGCCTTTTGTACAACATTTGCCTTCCTCTCTTTCCATTTCTGCTTCCTCTTTTCCTTGTTCTTACTTGTAGTGGGTTTTGATGATCCCCCAATTTCTGGGTGCACATCCTTGCCTCTAGCCTCTAGACGGGTAGCTTGAACAGATACCTCATCTATGCTAGTAGGGTTAAACATGAGAATGGTGTGCCTCAAATAACTATGTAGACCACCTATATACTTCAACAAAGTTTCAGGTGAGTCTAAAGAAATGCCTAGAATCAAAGCTCTTTTTCTAAATTCTTGAGTGTAGCTTTGTACACTTTGCCCTCTTAATTGGTGAAGAGTTTGCCAACTCATCATAGCTTGCTGCATATAGGCTAGTGGATAGAATTTTTTTTTAATTGCAAAAACAAATTCACTCCAGACAGAAAGAATTTTACCATGCTTCTTCAAGTCAGCTTGTGTCTTGCCTTCCCACCATACCAAGGTAGTTCCTCCAAGGCATAGGCTGGCCAGCTGAATTTTACTCTTGTCTGAGTCAATATTTTGCACCCTGCAATACACATTAATCTCCCTAATCCAGTTATCTAACTTCTCTTCATTTAACTCTCCATCATATATTGGCAAATCAAATTTAACATGTAATTTAATCAATGATGTTTTCTTCTTTGTATTTTCAAGGCTATCGGGAGGTGTGGATAGAGGAGCCTTTTTTCCTTTTCCTTTGACTTCAGAATGGTCATCTATAAGAAATTCTTCTATTCCTTTGTCTTGTTTGGAAGTTGAAGAATTTTCACTTCGATCTTTCTTAAATTCTCTATACATTTCTTCTACCATGGTTCTCATGGTCATGAAACTGCCCATGAACTGAGAGTTTGATTCCAAGGGAATTTATTCTGTCATTTTCCTCTTAGGATAGACTCTATCAATTTCTAGGTTAGTTTCAACTAGTTCTCCTTCTCCTAATTTAAGCTTTGACCTAGTTAGCATTCACAAACAGTTCAACACAAGCTTGTCTAACCTTAGCAACCTAAAGCTCTGATACCACTTGATCTGATAATGAGATCTAAGACAACAATAAGGTATTACAGACTTATGTGCCTGGATTAGTCTATGTCATTTTATGCAATGGATCGATAAGATTGCGAAATGCATAGACAAAGAAGTAGTAAATAGAACATAATAGACAACACATAACACAGAAAATTTAATGAGGAGCTCACCCAATACTCCTTGGCTACATCTCCTTGTCCATCCTTCAGTGGTGGCCTCTCTATTATGTCTTCAAGTAGAGTTCTTTTTACAACAGTGAGCTCTATTTGAGCCTTACACACAACATAATACAATAACAAGAGCTTACTTGAACCTCTCAAGTTCTCTATGAGTACACAGACTCCCTTAATTCTCTGTCTCTGTGTTAACTCCGTCTCGGCATTTGCCTACAATACTGCTTCTCTACTGCACTCTCTGTCTGTGGCTTTAAAGCCAATGCTACCTATTCGTTTCGGTTCCTGTCTCTCGGTCTCCCTGGCCTCTGCACGCTTTGAATCCCTTTTCCAGCATTATACCATCATTGCTTAACGCATGGAGAGGAGGTGGCCACCCATTCTAAAACGTAGGAGTGTCGTGGGCCTCTACAACTCCTAAAATGGCCACGCTTCGTTTTCAAAGTGAAAATGTATTTTCACAGAGAAAGTCCGCCAAAACTCAATATTTCGGACCTTAAAAGTCCTTAACTATGATTCATTCCTCTATCGAGTCTGCCCACAAGTCGCTATCTCATATCGAAAGGCTCCTTCCCTTTGTGTTTTGGAAATACAACGAAAATACATTAAAAATGGCTCTGTTACGGGACTTCAAATTATATTAAATTTCCTTTATAATGCTATCAGGTCCGGCTGTCACATGGTGTATTGATATTGGCCCCTCTGCATAGTTCCTATGCGATGCGGCGATGCGATATATCACAATCGCTCATCACAATAACCCTTTCACCATTGTAAGCACTTTTGCAATCCCCTGATAGCGATTCGTCGATGTAATATGGATCGTCAATCTGTGCGCTTGATTGATGGTCCAGATTAACTCTGCCAATCGTTGTCGCATGCCTTATGTGGATCCCGCCGATTCCGCCGAATGTCATCGTCAATTGCGATTCGCCGATCGGATCTGGACCATTGATTGTCTAGATCCGATGGCTCTGATTCAACGTTGCCTTAAAACCACCGATACTTTGTTTTCTCTGTTTTCACGGGTTTTGTGCCTCCCGATAGTGTTTTTCTCCCCTGCTAAGGGTGTTTCCTCTGCGATAACTTTGACCTTTTTATAAGATTTTTGATCTTTGGCATGATTTTTAAAGGATTTATGAAGACTTAGAGGGCATTCTCAGATTCATCTGGATCAAGAAATAACCATGTACACTGGAATCAATCCATATAGTGAAAAAATATTCTTCTCTCTCCCCCCTCCATATATATATATATATATATATATTCCCTCCATCTTTATCTCTCTATCTCACCCCAAAAAATACACATTCTCTCCATATCTCCCTTCTCACTCCCTCCCTCTCTCTCCACTTTTCTTTCTCTATGTCTTTCTTCTTCCCTCCATTTCTCCCCTTCAAACTCCATCCCTTTATCCCACCCTCTCCTCCTCTCTCTTGCCCTTCCTCTTTGAACATTTCTCTCCCACCTCCCTATCTTCTGATCTGAATTTCACTCTTGAGTGATCTCAGTTAAATAATTATTGAATGAAGGTATTACAGACTCATATGCTGGTGTGTGTCTATGTTATATTAGGCAACGGATCGATCAGATTGCAAAATACACAGACACTGGAAAATGGAAAACAGTAAGAGAAACACAATAAGCAAATGCAAGAACACAACAATTAATAAGGAGTTCACCCTATCCTCCATGGCTACGTCTTCGGTCCAGCTTTCAGTGGTGGTCTTCTTTTATTATGTCTTTCATACAGAGATTACAATGAAGAGCTCAATTTGAGTCTCCTGAAACAGATAATGCCTCGTAGGGTGGTTCTTGGATCCCCCAAACCACTAGAGTACACAAACTCTTATCCTTACTAGATCTTGACCTCTCTGGTCTTTAATGGAAGTAGCCCAATATGGTGCTCAATTCCCAACAGATCCTCTCATGGATTGCTTGAAGCTCTCAAGCTTTCTGTCTGCTCGATGCTGCCTTAGGCCAACACGGCTCTCTATTTTTTGCTTCATGCTTAACTGTATTTTCTTTGCCACTGTCCAGAGGTCTTCCTGATCACTTTGTGTTCATAAATTCGAAGTCTTTCTTGTCTTAATAAAGTCATGGCACTTTGATAATCTTCATGGATCCAATTCAAATCATCTTCCCCCCCATCTCTCTCTCTCTCTCTCTACCCTCCAATCCTGTCACT
>APFE031250828.1:0-10291 GCA_000404065.3 Pinus taeda
CTACAAAGCAAAAGCTACAAAACCCAACACGGACATATAAAAAAAAACAAACCTTACGGCTTGAAGCTAGCTTTAGCTAGAAACTAAATATTTTCCTTAGTGTTTCTGGTTTTCCTAGATCACACTAAGGCGCAACGGAAAATAGTATACGCATGAGAAAAATCTTTCCTTTTCTGATTCTGATTTGCCGAGATCGCACAGAGTCGCGGGACAAAGAGCATACGCAGAAATGAAAGGTATAGATCTGGTAATAAAAAACAGAGAGCTAAATAAACCAAAATAAATAGAGAGATGAATAGCTAGAACTGTAAATAAGGACTGTATACCTCCAGATCTTTAAAATGACGTAGCTAGGGCTACCATAAATCTTTTCGCATGAAATGAAAGGGGTTCCTCACTGGAACATATGCTCCTAACACAATAAAGTAGTCCTCTCGGCCCGAAAGCAGTGAGAAACAGTAGATCTAGGAAACGACAATCGGATGCAGTTGTACCCAACTTCAAATTTGGATCACCAACATATGCGACCCTCAAATAGCTCTGATACCATGTAGGAATTTACAGGGTAAGTTCCTCAGTAGAACACCAAAGGACACCACTCACAAACAGATCACAGATCAATACACTAGTATTCTTGACGTGGTTAAAACCCTCAAAGAGGGAAACAGTCCATGGCCTAAGCCAATGCGGGCACTTCGGAAATTTATTAATAAAATAATGAAAATTTAGTTAAGATTCTATCATGAACAGTTACCCAACAAATGACTCTCCATGCTCTTTAAATAGAGATCATGGTCCAATTGTGTGTTAAGCCACGGATTAAGTGTCGGTAATACCGAGGAGAGAATGAACCGTCGGATCGGTTCATGTTTAGAACATATCATGACCATCATATTGTAAGTTACAAAAGTACATGGTAAAGAAACACACTTTACCTAACTCTACACTAGTCCAAGTTAAACTTAACTATTTCCTATGTGTCGGAATATCCTAACGAAGTATTTGCCAAATACTTTCAAGAAGAATCTAAAACATATTTCATTTCATCTTTTTTTTTTTTTTTTGGTAAACTCCATCATTCTGCCTAGTTCCCATTAATGCGTGCTTATAAGAACATATTTGTGTCCCTTTTGTTCCCTTTTTTTGTTGAAACTTGTCACGGAGGAGAGATGTTCACGGGTTATCATTATTATTTTAAAGATCAATAAGTTGAATGGTTACACAAATCAAGCTTTGGTTGATAGTTAAAAAAGTGAGATCTAAGCGTGGAAGAACTTTCAATCATCTAACAATGTAACTAATGGCGGAGAATAATGCAAAGTGTCAATTGAGGGAGTTCTTCTCAAAGGGAAACACCTTCTAGCGTAACTATAAAATTAAAATATGGTAGAGATATGTAAGCTAACGTAATGTAATGAAATGCAAATATAAATAAAATGTAGAAAATTCTCTAAAGATCAGCTAGCTCTGATACCATGTAGAAATTCTGCAAATTCTCTACAAATTTACCTTTGAGATTTCTATAGAAAATATGACTGTAGATTAACCCGATAATGCAATATACCAAAGCAAAATATTTTTTTTCTCGGTAAAACTAACTATTCTATTATAATGAATTTACAGAAATATTACAAGTAGTAAGACAGTACTTCCATGGCCACCAGTGGCACATTGGGTATCCTGGAATTGTCACAAAAGCTCCCTCGCAGGGGCAGCACCGACAAAATTATCTAATTCCCCCAAAAAGTGATAGAGGCCGAGGCCAATTCTACTTGACTTTCAACATAGCATGATGGCCCACGCAGGGGCTCCCTTCAAAACCCGACTGTAAGTCGCCATACACAGGACAGACTGAAAATAAGCATGTTGAACAGACTAAATGACAGAGATATGACCAGAAGAAAAATTGCATGTGAACAAACAAAGTGACCTTAGTCTTAGACTCGAGCAGAAAGAAAAAGGTGAGAGCTGGAGCGTGCGCCAGGGATTCAGTCGTCGCCGAGAGCTTTGTCGCCAAGACCATCGCCGCCGAGACCTTCGCCACCGAGACTTTCGCCGCCGAGACCACTGTCGTCGAGACCTTCACCACCGAGACCTTTGTCATCAAGACCATCACCGTCGAGATCCCCGTCACCAGGACCTGTTTCCTCCACAATGGTGCACCATCCCAGGCCCTCAGGGACTCCTTCCCACATGGAAGCCCACCTATCCTTTGTTGTGTCTTTAGGTCCCTGCTCCTGAGGATGCGAGGGGGCATCCATAATCTCCTTCCCCTGCGAAATTGGTGGGTGCAGAGCTGGGCTTTCCATGCCAATGCCTTCTGTGGGTGGATCCCCCGTTCCGGGAGGTGTCCCACTGTCATTTCCCTCAGGAGCTGTAGTGAAGAGAACTGAGATGTGTGCATTAATACCTTCGTTGCTTTTGGAGCTGCCCAAGGTGAACACGACCGAGCCAAACGCTGGAAGAGCTGGCTCTCCCTCGCTAGAGCTGCCCACCTCCGTGAATTGCCCAATTTGGAGGGGCCGAGCCCTTGCCCGCCTGTGGCAATAACAACAACAGCAGTGGTGATGCTCATTAGCTGCCGGAGGGCGAGAGGATGAGCCTCTCCCAGAGCCTCTTCTGCAGGGTTGGCTCTCCCGCAGTCTCGCCATGAACCTGCCTCCGAATCCTCTGAGAACCTGCGATGAATTTCGCAACCAGCAACCAGCCGGAATTCGCCACCCCTTTCTCCCAATTGCAGCAAACTCAGAGAGACCAGAACCCGTATTGGAGCCTCGGAGAACCAGGAAGGCAGGTCGAAGTGGCAGTGTAACCGCCCTCCTCTGCGACAGCACCTTCTTGGAGAACCCCGTCGACAGGAGCTCGCCCAATTCACCAAAACAACGAACTCTCCTTTGCTTGGCTGTGCCATGAAAACCTGTCTCATAGCCTCGATGGATGCGCGCCTTAACTGCATACTGCAGCGCCATAGATACACAGTACTCGGCATTGAATGCCCAAGTCTCGGCCTTCGGAGGATTAGCCTTATGATGGCGAACCCAGCAACCTTAAATGCTAACACGGGGCGGCACATGCAGGTCATGTGGCCCGTTCCTGTGTGGCACGCCAACACCCTCATCCGGGGTACCAAAGCAAAATATTATAATCTACTTCTATTATCAATTTGCGGAAGCTTAAAGATTGAACAAGATCGAGATGAACACATATAACCAGAAGAAGAAGAATCAAAGCACATGAAACACAAAAAATACGCAGGGGAAAGCCTCAGCTAAAAACCCCACTATTTGTATTATCATACAAGGTGGAAATACATCAGAATTATACAAAGCCTTAGCTCTCACAACTAGCCTACTCTCAGTACAATCCTCCTGGATGCTCACAGGCAATCAAAGCTTCTCACAAGCCTTCTCCTCTGCCCTCCAAGCTCCTATTTCCTTGCACACTTCCTCTGGGATGATCTCCTTCACCCAGTGGAACACTGCTCTCACACACTGATCTAACACATTGTTAGAACTGCGCAATCCTCAAGGAACATTACCTTGACTGCATGCATGAGTTTCTTTTATAGGAGAAAACATGCAACTAATAGAACATTGTCCTTGACATTTAGCTCAACTAGTCTTTCTCATAATAGACATGCATGAGTTTATGATGAGGGAATCTTCAGTTATCTGGAGCACACTGGTTGAGTGCATGCATGCATGAACTGACTGATAACTCACAATTAGTTCCTCAAATAGTTTGGAACTAATTTAACTGGACTTAACTCAGTAAATTGAGTTAACTAATTACAAGTCAATTATAACTCAATATTATCTCCTTAATTAAGGGATAATCTCCTTAATTTAAGATATAACTTTTGCATGACTTCATAAAGACTTCTAACTTGAATTTCTCCAACTAATTAATCCATAATGAATTAATTAATTATTTTCAAGCAGCTAGTGAGACTAAATTCGATTTTAATTCACAATTTTAATTCAAGGACAAGTTAAAATTGGAATATTCTAGATTTTATTTTTATCAATTCTTGTTGCTATTTTCAACATAAAATAAAATAAAAATTACTTTATAAAAAATAAGTAATAAGTAATAATAAATCATTTATGGTATTGAAAAACCATGGTATTCATGTGGAATATAGTCTATTTAAGGGAGGAAAGCTTAAAGTTTATTCCTTATTGATGTTTGCAGTGATTTGTCTCCATCTCACTCCAATGTTGGACCTGTTTGTTACTCCACGTCTCTAGACACACTTTCTACTACTTTCTTCTTTTAATTGCATTTAAATATGTTGTAGACTTGTTGAGCCAAGAGGCTCATTTTACAATCCAGTATGAAGGAAATGTGTAAATATGTTCGTCCTTCTCAAAATAAAAATAAAATATTCTCTAAATAGAAACTCAATGTCTCTTATAATATAAAAAAACAAGAAATTATGTTATGCATATTTAACTAGTTGTCCATATGATCTAATATAATTTCATGTAAAGTAGATATATATATAATATATATATATGAGAGGGAGTAAGATGTTTAAACCTTATACTTTTTAATAATATTTTAATACATGATATCAATGTAATAACCCTCATGAAAATTTCATCTAATAAAAGTTAATAAAGGTAAAATAAGATCACGATTAAAGGACACTTATTCCAAGCTAAATGTTAGGCAAAGATATCCTAGTGGGCATCACTGCATGTGTGTTTTGACGAGGGAAAATTGACAAAGGCATTAACAAAAAAAAAAAAAAAAAAAACATCTTTGGCACAATTACTTTATGAAAATAAAGGGAATTAGGAGAAAAGTAAGGTGAAAGGTCACAAGTTGCATGTGAGGAGGAAATTGAAGGAAAATAATGGAAAATGAAGAAAATAGAGGCCTCATTAATAAAAAGGCTTCCGATTATCAATGGGCAAGCTTTTGCTAACCTTTTGTCAGTTTGAGTTCGTAGCTCTCTCATTATTCTCTCTCTCTCTCTTGGTTAGTTAGAGTTTTATTGGAGCACTCTAGCTTTGGATCAAGGAAGGAAAAACACGCAAGGGAAAGGAAAGGAAAGCAAGGATCAAGGAAGGAAAAGCACGCAAGGGAAAGGAAAGAAAAGCAAAGATCAAGGAAGGAAAAGCAGGATCAAGAAACTTCAGTGGGAATACTTGTAGGTAACCTTTTGCATGTGTGATTTCCTAGCTGGTTTGGAGATGCGTGGATTTGCATGTTGGTGTATGGTTCTCTTGTTGTCAGTGGCATGGTTTTACCAGGTTATGATAGTGGTTTTCAACCTATCCTTGCCTTTTTCTGGATGCCATGGTATGTTGGGATGTTTATCTTAGTTTTGAGCTTTGGTTTGCCAGATGGATTTCAGAGTCCGGGGCGGATGTGGTCTCAAGTTTCATTCCCAATGGCCTCGGAATCCCTTTACTGGTTTTGGTAAGATACACGGTAAAACCTGAGGGAGAAGTCTCAGTTTAGGGCATAGTGATACGGGTTTGGATTATGGTAAAGCCTGAGAGACTGGTCTTGGTTTAGGGCCTAGTGATCTGGGATTGGATTGCAATAAAGCCTGAGAGACAAGGAGGCAGGAAATTCCTCAAGGATAGTGATGGATTCTAAATGGAATTTCAAGTTCGGTTCGGTTGTGATTGAAGCATCATTTTTAGTGTGATCACAGTTTGATGAGGGTGGAGGTGGTTTAACCTCTAGATTCCCTTCTTGGTTTTTGGATTGGTTGTTCTATGATATCCCACATTCATGCTTGGAATATGGCACAAGATGACTAGCTGAAACAAAGATTTGGTTGAATCATGTCTATGGTCGGGTGGTAGGTGGAAGTCTCGAACCTGGTCGTATTTTCCTATAATTATTAAAAGCTAAATTCTCTTACTTTTGCACTTTTTTATAAATGGATTTGATGGTTTTCATATCTCTGGTATTTATATGGTTTTATGTTAGTTATAAGCATGGTTATATGACTAGTTCATGTCATAGTTATTTCATGTATTTACTTGTAATTATTAAATGGATGGATGTAAGACCTAATTGATGTTATAACAGTTCAATGGAGAAGGTGATGATCATTCTAGTTATGTTTCATAAGTGCTTTCAGTCATTTATGCTCTATCTTATATCCTAAACGTGTAGGTTGCATTGATGCCAAGTGTTTGACTGAATGCCAATCCCTATTGGGGATGCTCAGACTCAGTCCTAAGGTTGATTTTGATTTTTTTTTATCTTTTCATCATGTCTTTGATGGATTCTGAGATGGATTTTAAAAGTTATAACAAGTTCTGGGTGTTAGCATTTGAGATTTCACCTAGGCTGAGATAGACAAACCTCAAATATACATCAAACCATTTCACCTCGTAGCTAGCCCTACGAGGTATGAGAAGACTCTCTCGGGTCAAACTCGGTGGATTTTTCAATAGGATGAGTTGACCAATTAGGAATAAGGATTTTAGGCTAGTAAACTGATAAGGGGGTTTGATTTAAAGTTTTTGGGTTTTTTGGTGGCAATTAGAGGGAGTGCAATTCAAGGTGCGGGGATCGAGCTCATTTTTTGCAGGTGGGTCTTTGGGGCAAGGTAGGAGTTTATACTGATGCCTTTAGCTGAAAGAGATGATCGAGGAGGAAAGAAGAGAAGCTAAAGAGGGCAAACAATGAATTCGAATCCTCTCTAGACAGTGGAAAACATAAATTTTAAACAAAATTGAAAGCTGAGCATGGCATGCATGAATTCAAACTTTATCACTTCTTTTGTTTAAATGGCAGCAAGAGATTAAGAAATGGAACACATAAACACACTCTTACAATAACAGTAGGAAGCACACCATCAACATAATAATCCACAAGAATCCACAATGAAGTCTGCAAAACCCTGGCCTTCCTTTCCTCAAATTGCAGAAAAATACAAGTCAATAATACAATAGCACTTCTCCCTCTAGAGTCCAACCCTGAGAATGAGTAAGAGAAGGCATAATATAGGAGATCCAACTCCTTTCCCCACCTCTAGGGGTCGAGCTCAGCTTCCTAGGAGCTGTTACAACAAATTCTAAATCAATCACTAGATAATAGGCCAGATCAACAACTTGCCTCTAAAACTTAGGAAGCCTATCCATGCATTAAATATTCACTATTTACATCAAAGAAGCTTCTAGAAGAGGTAAATAAGAGTAAAAGTATCTAATGCCATGAAATTTACATAAGAATCCATCATTTACATGCCCAAATAGTCAACCAAAGTGAAAACAGTGCTTTGCTGGCCAAACTGGTCAAAAACTGGCAAAGTTTGCCTGAGTGGTCGCACCCCTGGCTCGACTGGTCGCACCTTTTTGCAGCTCTGTTTGAGGGCCTTCCCGATGTCCAAATCAGGTGCAGGATAGCTCGTTGGAAATTTCTGGAAGTCTACTTTCCAACCCAACTGGAATTTATAAATTTGGAGTTGATTTGACCCCTCAAAAGTCAAATCTCCCAAGACTACTTTCTGCAACTCAAAAAAGGGGCAGAAAGTCAAAATTTGCATGTATTTTGAACTTTTGGGAGCCCAAATCTTCACAAAATTTGAAACCCTTCCATAGGCAAGTGTACTTTTGCATGACCAATCCAACCATGTAGAGTTTTCCCCGTTCCGATATGTCCCCACGACTGGTCTCGTACGGGGTGAGACCACTCGAATGGCCAAAACCTGTAAAATTCCCAAAAATGCCAAAAATGCCTCAAAATTCTCAAAATTTCTTGGGTTTGCTGCTAGGAGGAAGATAGTGAGTATCATGGTGAGTGAGAGAAGCCTCGGCCAAGATACTGAGCGGGTTGGTCTTCTTCTTCCTCTTGCGGACCTCGATTAACCTTCTTTGGAACACCTTCATCTTCACCTTGCAAACATGCATTCTTGCCCAATAATGGTTTTTCATTATCCTTAGAAACTTGTTGTTTCAATTGGCCTTAGCCAACAGCCTCTCTAGATGTTTGTTTACCCGGATAAGCATGGATTCTCTCTCTTTGGGCAGTAAGTCACCGGTTCTCCTACGGTTGATGACTCGATCACTTCGAATCCTCCATAGCTCATCCATCTCTTTCTCATCCTAAGGCTGTTTGTTTCGCTGCTCCAAATATTTGATTACCCAGTTTGCATCAATAATTGTGTCTGCAGTGAATGAATCTCGGTGCTTTTCTCTTGGATGATATCCTTGAGCTCTGTGCTAGGAGAACCGGTGTCAAGATCAATAACCGTATCACCTGACAATCTCTCCTCAATCATGGGCTGCTTGCCCCTCTCTGCTACCTGTGCTGCTATCGGCAACGAGGCCCCTTCCACCTATTGTGGAGATAACACTCGCTGATCTGATGATGATGACGAGACCCCTTCCACCTGCTGTGGAGAAAATACTCGTCGAGCTGCTGCAAACAAGGTCCTATGACCCTTCTGATATGTACACTGCAGTGGGGAAACAACATGTCTCGGCATAATAATCTTGGGCTGGTGTGATGGACCTCCCTCCTCATGAATGGCCTCTGTCTCTAGCTGTGGCTATGGTGGCGCTGTAAAGACCTCATGAGAAATGAAGTCTGCCCATGGAATGCCCTGCTGACTCAACTCGATCGATTTGGCACTTAGGAGGGCGATTTGATCGATTTGGAGGATTTCTGGACAAAACAGGCTGAGTGGTCGCACCCCAGGCTCGAGTGGTCGCACCCCTTCTGAAAATTCACTGTGGGAGTGGCGCTGAGTGGTCGCACCCCGCCCAACTGGTCGCACCCCTGCTCTGAGTGGTCGCACCCGTGAACCTGAGTGGTTACGCACATTCACAGCCTTGTTTGAGGGCCTTCCTAGTGTCGGAATCGGGCGCAAGATAGCTCGTTGGAAATTTATTTGAGTCTAATTTCTAACCCAAGTTGAATTTTTCAATTTGGAGGTGATTTGACCTGTCAAAAATCAAATCTCCCAAGACTGGTCAAAAATTGCCAAATGAGGCTGCCTGAAAGAAGAGTGTTGTTGCAGTCAACTTTGGAATGCCTTCCTCAACCCCAAATTTAGCGCATGATAGCTCATTGGAAAGCTCTCTTTGTC
This sequence comes from Pinus taeda, assembly GCA_000404065.3. Taxonomy (NCBI): domain Eukaryota; kingdom Viridiplantae; phylum Streptophyta; class Pinopsida; order Pinales; family Pinaceae; genus Pinus; species Pinus taeda. Next base: position 9,065 of record APFE031250828.1, read on the forward strand.
TAGTTATCATTTTACCCATCAATAAAATCATTTGGACAATCAAGCTAGGAGAAAACGTGATTTTCCCAAGGTCACTTCAGAGGTGTCTTTGATTCTCCTGAGGCAACGGTATTCTTGACATTTCTCTCAAACCATGACACATATGTAAAATGTGAAGGAGGTTTTTCTTCTTTGGCATGTTGTGGAAAAAACCCTCTCTCAGTTTACCAAAATTCATCTTTTACTGATCTAAAACATCATTTGAGTGAAACTTGCCCCGATGTGTGAAACGAGGAGTTTTGTCGAAATGGAGCGAAATGAAGGGGATAAGGGGCTTCTAAATTCTTGAGGAAATTTTTGGGAGTAGGGAGGGATGTTAGGGAATAGGGGAAAGGGGAATCTCAGAGATTGAGTGAGGGGAAGGGATCCAAAAGGGAAAAACACAGGCCCAACCTAGAAAATTGCCAAGTTGTAGCTAGAAACTAGGGTTTGTGCAAAAATGAGGAATTTGGCGGATCTAAGGGATGGGAAGTGTTTGATAAGGTACATTAAGGATAGGGGAATGTGTATGAACATTAGGAAACAAGTTTTGCCGATGATTTGACCATTTGAGAGAAAATGGTTTCAAAACCCTAGGAGAGGGAAATGACCTTGCCTCGGCACAACTGAAGCATGAATAAGGTATAAAATGACTCATTAGAAACTGACATGATAATGAAAACCCTATGAATGATGATAGACTCAACTGAATAGTGACATAGATTGGCATTTAGACAACTTTAGAAGGAGTTAAAGCAAACCCTAGACCTAATGCCTAGTGACCAAATATTGCTTGAAGACTCACTGAAATGACAAAATTTGACCTTGACACATCAAAATCACTTTGTGAGAGCATATTTGATCACTGTAGGAAGGCTGGAAAGACTGACACTAACATTGGCTCCAATGGGGATGGTAGCTCCTTGGAGGTGCCAAGAACCGCAGACCTCTGGGAGAGCAGACCAGTGCTTTCATCGATTGGGCGATGGAGTCAAAAACTCAAACTGAAATGCATGACTGAAAACTGACACAAACTAACTTAACAACAAAACTAAAAATTGACTCATAAAGGACTCATGACTCAACTAAAAACTGACTCGATACTTGAACACAACCGACAAACTGAAAATGATGCTCAAAGTGGAGCTTATTCATCACAACCTACTCTAACAGTTTCATTCATCACCTGATTAAGTGAAATGAAACAAC